>JANIIA010043942.1:0-11707 GCA_027478495.1 Erythroxylum alaternifolium
GGTTCAAAAGAAAAATGCTTTGATAGTAGTTTAAACTAAATGTTTGAGAACTTGAGGAATTGGAGTGACTTGTTTGTGAGCCAAACATGTATACATAGGTGAAATTATGTAATGTATATCATGTAGGGTTTGTGGTTGGTGGCCAAGAATCATCTGGTTGGGGCCCGTTTGAGACATAGTTCATGAGGATATCATATTTGAGCAAGAACACTAGGCAAACGAATAACCATCTTAAAAGTGTTGGACGGTTCAGAAGAAAAGTGCTTTGATAGTAGTTTACTGCTTAAGAAAAAACTAAACGTTTGAATACTTCAAGACTTGGAGTGAGTTGTTTGCGAGCCAAACATGTATATATAGGTGAAATTATGAAATGCAAATGATGTAAGGTCTATGGTTAATGAAGCATAAGTCCTTGTTTGACATTTGAACCTTCATTTTGTAGAAGTTTTTTTAAAAAATAGAAGAATATGTATAAGATAAAAGAATACGTAACACTGGAGTTGTTTTATTATATCTATTGAATAATGAACTTGGTTGCCTTGTATAAAAAACTCAACACCTGTTAAATAGAGATTTCAACCAATAAATTTGGATTATAAGATAAAATTAAAAACAAATTAAAGACCTATTAAAAAGGAATTTTGATGGTTTTATAATTTTAAACTAATTCTCAACATTCCCCCTTAATTCAAAATTGTTAAAAAAAATTTTAAGAGCATAAAACACATCTCTCCACAATTCTTTTCTTTAAAGCACTTCTCTCTAATCTTCTCAATAGAGCATTTCTCTCTATTCTTCAACATGAGCACTTCTCTCATCACTTATCTCCATAAAGCACTTCTCTTTATGATGCGTCTTGGTGCACTTCTCACCAACTAGAATAGGTTGTCTTATTCAATTACTTGCACTGTATTTGCTTCTTCATTGTTAAACTTGCAATCCTTTTTTAAATGTCCAAATCGTTTACACCTAAAGCATCGAAACTTCCCTTTCTGTCAGCAATCTTTCTCTTCATGACCAAACTTTTAACAATAGCCATATTAAAGAATGTTTCCTTTCTTCTTTGATTATGAAACCTTTGCCTAAATCGGCTCCCTCCACTATCTTTTCACTTTTTTGTTTTCTCATTGCCCTTCTTTGCTCTTAAACTTGTAAAGCATTAATCAGTTCTAACAATTTCATTTGGTTGATGTCCTTTGAGTCTTCAAGAGATGAAGTTTTCACCTCAAACCTTTTGGGTAAACTTATCAAGACTTTCTCTACGATCCTACTATCGGGTTCTCTCATAAGTTTGATTTTATTTGCCACCATCATGAGCTTATCTGAGAACTCTTGAATTGTCTCCTTTTCATTTATTCTAAGAATTTCAAAATGTCTTTTGAGATTTAAGACTTACATTCGCTTTTCATAGCTTTTCTTTGATATGGCTTGTTCAACACAACCATGCTTCCTTAGTTGTTTCACAAACTATAATTCTTATGAAAATCGACTCAGATATAGCAACATGTATTTGAGATAAACTCCTGGGGCTTTAGCTTCTTCATCTTTATGAGCTCTAATTTGATTAAGTGTAAGATTATTGCCTAGAGAAGGTACATGTCTTTCACCTTCAACCCGTTATCACAAACTGAGACCTCTCAAGTGTGCTTTTATTTTGATAGTCCATAGTAGATAATTTTTATCGTTGAAAATCGGGGGTGAAAGAGATGATGTGTTGAATGAAACCATGGCAAGAAAGGAAGCTTTGGTTAGATTCTCTCTCAATCACTTATAGGTCCCTCGAGATCTTTGAGAGCTCTGATACCATGTAGAAGCTTTTTAAAAAATAAGAAGAACACGTATAAGATAAAATAATAAGTAACACTAGAGTTGTTTTATTATATATATTGAATAATGAACTTGGTTGCCTTATATAGGCAAAATACAAAAAACTCAACATCTATTAAATAAAAATTTCAACCAATAAATCTAGCTTATAAGATAAAATTAAAAACAAATAAAAGACCTATTCAAGAGGAATTTTGACAGCTTTACAATTTTGAATTAATTCCTAACACATTTTGCAACACCAAAGATAAAGATAAATTATTACCGTAGATAATCACCATGGAATATGAATTTACATGAAGACTCAAAATCATTCTCATACTTATCCAAGTAGAGGCAAGAATGTGGCAAGGGAAAGATAAAGAAATAAAATTATAATAGGAAAGATCCAAGATGTGTCCCTCAGCTACCATTAATGAGCTACCAGAGGACTTACGACATGAACCTTCTGATTTTAGAGAGTGACCCATATTTGTTGTGGATAGTAAATTTGATCTATTGAAGATGGTGAAAGTAGAGAAGCAAATAGCATAACTTTTTAATTAAATCGTGAACCAGATTAAAATACATAGTAAGGAAAAGTTAAAGTAATTCAAGACATAATTGGTTATACATAAATCAATTTTTGACACAATCTTCTCAAGAATTATGACTTCAAACACTAAAAAAGAGATCTAAGACGAGATAGAGGAGGAGTTTAAAGGAAATAAAAGAACTAAGAAGATTTAGGTCAATAACCTTTAGAGAGACTTTGAGGTTTGAGGATGAATGATATTTAAAATATGAAGGAATACATAGACAAACTCATGAAGTAGTTAATTGGATTATAATGAATTATCTAACTTTAGTGTGGTTATTAAAGATCTAGTGAGTGTCTTTGAGAAATTTTAGTCTAAAATCTTATCTTTGAAGGACTAAAAAAAATTGTTAAAAGGAAACTTGGTTAATGTCTTACAAAACAGTTAAACAAAGAAGAGCTTTAAGGCAACATGTCGCTTCAAATGAAGTTTTTCTAATAAAGCACAAGGATTCAAAGATGAAGTTTAGTGAAGGCAAGAAATAATCTAGTGAATAAAAAGGAAAAAAGAGACTAAAATAGTGTGTGAGATCTTGAAATTTTTTTATTTTTATTATTTTATGAGTTATTAATGTAAAATTATTTTTTATAAATTTTGAATTATTGATAGAAATTGAAGTTTTTAGAAATTATTTAATAATTATGAAATATTTTGTATTTTGATGTTTTGTTCTTGATAGGATTAGGAAGGGTTGATTCTGATATAGTAAGACTTGTTAGTCCAATACATAGTCAAAGCTAAAAATTATTTGAAATTTTAAGTATAATTTTATAGGAATATTAGGTTGAGATGATTTAAGAAGTCACGACGATTTAAGAAATATACTCGCATTTCATAAGAAGACATCTAGAGCTTATATTGAATCAAAATAAGAGTATTTGGTAAAAAAAATTGTGAGTTTATTTTGTTATCACCATTAAACATTGTTTAACTTTTTATCATAACTTTTAATATGAATATCAGATTGAGGTGATTCAAAAAGATATGAAAACATAATAAAAATTAAAACATTTTAAGAAGATACTTAAAGTTGATATCAATTATTCGAACTCCTACTATCTTCTAGTTGATGATCACATAAGTTTTTATAAAAAAAGGTGTCCACTTGATTATCCCTTCGAGTTCTCATTTAAAAAAAAAGCATTTGATCAACAATATTTAGGTTATTTAGCAATTGGAAAATAAGAAAAAGGTGTCAGGACAAAACTTGAAAGGAAGGAGATTTTAGGAGAAAATATATCACTTTCTATTCAATATTTTTATCTAATAAGCTTTTTAGTATACCATTTCATCACCCAAGGCATATTATTTGAGGTCGTATCCAAATGTAGACATGTTCATTGACTAGGGCATATGATCCAAGACTAGAATGGGGCATGTAACTTATATGATAAGGATTAGTGCATATAATGTTAGTAAAATAGTGTTTTAAATTTATTTTTATCCTTTTTCAATTAATATACTCTACCATAGTATTATTCATGTTGATTTAGCCTTAGACTATAGCGTAATAATAAGGCTTCAGTTAGGCTTTAGCATTTGATGGTAATCATTTACAAAACCCAATAAAGTTAGCTTGGGCTTAGGAAATGTTATAATGATAGCTTTACAAGAGGGGAAAGAAAGGAAAGTTCACGTCATGTTTATATTACAAAAAGAGGAGTAAAGTAAAAAATATTATTGGTGGAGGCCTATTATGAAATGTAAGGCTTATAATTAACTTAGATGTGTCAAGAATGTATGTAAAAGTAAAAAAAAAAAACAGAAAAGTAGTTAAGGTAGAAGTACAATATGATGAGAAGCTACAATAACAACAACAACCAATAAAAATTTCACTAATATGTGGGATGTTGAGAAGTCTCGTAATATGCAGCTTTACGTTTAGCTAGTTGAGAGGTTGTTTCCAAGATTTGGAGCTCTTTAATCTAATGAAAAATTCAGTGACAATAATTGCTGCTCAATTAATTAGTTGATAATGGATCTTCACTTATATGACCAACAATGAGAATATATTCAAAAGTCTTCATAAAACCTATACTTCTAAAGTTCAAATGAATAATGGTGCTTAGTTATAGGTTAAAGAAAGATGAATGTAAGTTGTTTCTACAATTTCATGTATGAAATTCTTAGTTAATGTATTATTTGTAAACTATTATTATGTTTCTTCTTTCAATTCAAAAGTTAAAGACTTATTAGAGCTCAAGTAGTTTGAAAGTTTAGTAAAGAAGCAAACTAACTATTAAAACAAGCTCCTCATAACAGATAACAGAGTTGAAATTATCTTCATAAAATTTAGGAAGTTCTTGGAGTAAGAAGAAATCAAACAACTCATTATTCCTTATAATCCTCAATGTAATAGAGTTAGTGGGAGGAAGAACATGCTAGTGATGGAAATAGAACTTAGAAATTGGTTGATACCTTTAGATCAAGAAGTGATTGGGGTGAAGTGAGGATATAGAACAAAACTAAAATCAGATGGATCATTAACAATTTGAAGGTTAAACTAATTATGAAAGGCTATGTTATAACAAATTGAAGAATTAAGGGTACATTTATTTAACTCAACAACAAAGTATGCTAATATATTTTATAATCTTATCATAATAATCAAGTGTAGATATTTTAATACTGTCAGAAGTAATGCTATTAAATGTTAAAAATGAAATGAAGATATTTTTGGTAACAAATTTTAAAAATCAAGATATTTGATATAATTTATTCTAAAAAAACAAATAAATATCTCAAGTTTATAGCTTTGAATAGCTTAGTATTTAACATCTTAAAAGTTCAGATAAAATTTTAAATATTTTCCAAATATAATAAATATCTTTTCTAACAAATAGTTAATTAACAAATTCAAATATCATATGAGAAATAAAATTTAAATAACATAAGATTAAGGGTTACATGAGGACAATTTGAATACACTGAATTTTCACTTAATACTATAAATTTTTATATTGAATTTTTTAATAAATTAATGAAGACATTACATATTTTCAATAAAAAATATATCGTCTTCAAAATTATTTAAATGCCTCATAGTATTTTTATATATCCTTCTATTTACATTTAATTTTATTTATGTTTTTGTTACGCATAATTAGTATTATACTTAAATAAGAATTAACTTAATTTTATTTGATTCAGGTTAAAGTTTAAAGTAAAATACTTCCGTCTCACCCTACATTGTAGTGGATCATACATTGTTTTTTTTTTATCAAATCGACTTATGCCCCAAGCAAATAACAACTATATAATATATCCCAATTCATACAACTTAAATATCAACCAATATATAATTTGTACAACTTAATTTGCTTATTGACAAATTCAATTTCAATCTGCAAACAATATATTATAAATTTCTCTATCTTTGAACTACAATTTCCATTTAAAAATCGATTAATCGGTTGATTAAAAAAAACAAGTAGCTCAAAGAAATTAGAAACAACTTCTTTGTTGGATAAAGATGAGACTCTGTATTATTAAATATCGTTCAAATTCATTAAATGTTATTGTTGTTATCCTAAATAGCTCAAAGAATCTGTTACGTGACAGAAAAGATATTTGACGAACGATGATTGAACCACACGAATTGGAGATGACAATGAAGTCATTATCATTCATTGCAAGCTTTTGGTATAAGCGACGGATATCTGGTGATGTTACATGGAAGAAACATTGGTGAGGAAATAAGTGTTTGTGTTCAGTACTTACATATTTTATAAGAGTACATGTACGTCAAGCACCCTTTCGAAAGGAGGAGAGACTGATCTTTCGCCTATATTATCTCACTTTTCGTACATACTTCAAAACTTTCATGTCTTTCGTGGATATTCGTTGGATGTCTTATTCTTGTATATGATGAGTAATTGTCAGGAGAGTGGATGAGATTGAGGTCAGTGTCCCAATCATCACTGTGTTATACAGGAAGTCGTGTTGAACATGCAAGTAGAAAACTACAAAAACAGTGACCTGTTCAATCAGAATTCTGTGGGGAGTCATTATCGTGGAAAGTGGAAGATGTAAGATAAGTGCCCAAATAAGGGAAGCACACGCTCGCACAGTTATGCATGATATGCCCTTTCGGTCGGCCCAATTCTTAATGATTAATGAAGAAATTCTTTATTTATTTTAATTTATAAAAATTTATTAATTTATAAAAATTAACTGGATAATTAAAATTTAATCCATTTTTAATAACAAAAATTATTAAAATAAATTGAACCAAAAATTTAAAAATTAAACAGTTCAAATTTTTTACAGTTGAATCAACCAAATCGGTTAAATTTTTTAACCATTACAAAATACTAAAGAAAAGATATAATAACAACCCCACAAAAAAAAATATCTAACAATAATCTCACCAAGATAAAAACTTTTCTTTGGGTCAATTTTTATAATATTAATCAATGATTAAAAACTCAATCGAGTTGGCCAATTCAATTATAAAAATCTTGATCCATTCAACTTTTTGGTTCAATTTTTAACTTACCGATTCAAGTATAAAAATATTGATCCGTTCAACTTTTCGATTCCATTTTTAACTTGCTAGTTCAAGTATAAAAATATTGATTCGTTCAACTTTTCGGTTCAATTTTAACTTTCTTATTCAATTTACATGAATAACTCTTGTTGTTAAAAACCGATCAATTTAGTAATTAATTGATCAATTTTTATTAATTAATAATTCCAAATAAATCAATTAATTTTTATTTAACAATTTTTAATTAAACTTCAAATTCTTAGATTGATAGGAGCAATATGTTTTAATTATATTTTAAAATTTTTAATTTTATTCAACCTTTAGTCAGTTTTATGAGGGTCTAATACCAATTAAACTTTTTAAATCTTAAATTTCTTGTTTTTCCGATTTAACTTCCAGTCCGATTTTTTAAAACATTGATATTAACTACACCCATTTATTTTTTTAATTTCATCTTCAAAAAGCTAAAAAATATTAGTTAGAAAGTTTTCAAATTAGGATCCGGTGCATTGATAAATAAAATCCCTTCTTTATTTATGTGAATGATCATTTATGCTTTCCATTTTATAAAATAAAATAATATTAATATGCATTAAATTGATTATAAAATATGCCAATCATATGTCATTATCAAAAATAAAAGAAAATAGTCGTTTAAATTTTTAATAATTGTTGTCACAAAAATAATAATATAATAAGAATAATAATAAAAATTTATCGATGGGTTGAGGTTTTTAGAAAAATAAAAAATAACGTCGCTTTATACCTTCCTGTCGAGCCACAAGCTAAACTCGAGTCGAAATCAAACAATTTTTATAT
Source organism: Erythroxylum alaternifolium (assembly GCA_027478495.1). Classification (NCBI taxonomy): domain Eukaryota; kingdom Viridiplantae; phylum Streptophyta; class Magnoliopsida; order Malpighiales; family Erythroxylaceae; genus Erythroxylum; species Erythroxylum alaternifolium. The sequence continues at coordinate 7,714 of JANIIA010043942.1, forward strand.
ATAATCCAATCAACCTAGGCTGAAATTAGGTTAAGTCAGACTGGGCAGAATAGATCGGGCTATATTTGTCATCCCTATTATCACCCGAATGACAATGCCTAATTGTGGAATTATCTATATAAGAAACAAATTAGCCAACATAAGTAGCCTCCCAATTGATTGTTTGCTTCTAATAATAGTACAGCATGTCATGTTCACATAACTTTAAAACTAACAAGAACCTGTGGGGAGCGGGACGTACAACATTAGGCAAATGGTGCTACGTGGCACCACCAGGCATGAATTAATTGGAGATTCTGTTCGTGACGTCATCCACCACGTGGCTTGCCTTTCTTGTTTCTTCTTTTATCACCACTGCATCGTCCCACCACCGAAGCGGAGCATGAGCCGCCGGACGCGGCCAACTGAGCTGGTTTTTTATTTTATAATAATAATTCTAAGTATTTAAACTGTTGATAGCTTTGAGGAGAAGCAATTTTCACTTGCTTCTTTGGGAACACCTACACTACACCCCAATCATTGGGAGAATCTTACAGCTTTCAATACCTTGATTATTACTACAAAGCAACCCATTTTCCCAATGAGTTCTAAATTACGTGTGGGACCTCTGTTGTTAACCTGAGTCCAATCTCGTTTAAATCGTCCACATTTTTTATTTAATTTTTATTTTTAAATATATTTTAAAAATATATTAAATATATTTTAAAATAAATATATTTTAAAAATATATTATCCTCTGTTGTTAAAAATAATATATTTTAATCATATTTTAAATTTTTTAATTTTATTCTATCAATTATCGATTTTGCAACGATCTAATTCTAATTGAACATTTTAAACTTTAAACTTTTTATCTTATTAACTTAATAAAACCATTAATAGAAAGCCACTAATAGAAAAGCAACTGATGTTGCTATTTTTGGAATGAGTAACTATACTTATTTTATCAATTATATGAAACTTTATCTAAAACACACACTAATTATTTAAATATAATTTAAAATAATACGTACAAATCTCATTTCACTCAAACAATTTTGAATTTTTAAAGAATAATTAAAATATTAAATATTAAATATTATAATAATTTCTTTTTCTTGTTTATGTGAAAAATATATTAAATGCCTGAAGAATTATTTAGCTATAATAAAATTGTCTAGTTCATTTGTATTTTTTTAATAAAATTTGAAGTTTGTGATATAATTAATAAACATATATAATTGATTTTTTTAACAATGATCCAACTTTTTTAAGAAAAATAGTGTATTTTTAATAAAAATTGAAGTTTGTGAACTATTATCACTTTTTTACCAGGTCCTGAAAGGAATCACCATAATGCATATTTATATACATGTGTGGTCATAAGGCATGTGTATAATTTTTGCCGTTATTAAAAAATTTAACTGGCTTAACGAATTTAATCGTAAAAATTTTGAATTATTCAATATTTTGGTTCGATTTTTAACTTTTAGATTCTATTTTTTTAATAACTCCTATTGTTAAAAATCGATCAATTTATTAATTAATTAGTCAATTTTTGTCAACTGTGTACAAGGCTCTCCACTTTGAGAGGATTGAAAGATGATCATTAATATACGTAACTTTCCCTTTGTAAATTAATAAAGAACTAAAATTAATTAATTAATTTTTATTTAACAATATCTTTTTAATTAAACTTTAAATTTTTCAATAGGTATGGACAATTTGTTTTAATCATGCTTTAAATTATTTAATTTTATTCAATTTTTAATCAGTTTTATGACAGTCTAATATCAATTCAATTTTTTAAACCTTAAACCTCTTGTCTTATTAGTTTAACTTTTGGTTTATTTTTAAAACATTTTTTAGTAATAGATTCTCTTTAAACTATTTTTTAAAACTTATTTCCAATTATCAATTTCCAGAGTTCATTGAAATAAAATCAAGTAATTGATTTCCATATATTAAATGAATATTAATCATTATATGAATATTGTGAGAAACATCTTTAATTAATGAAACCTTAACTACCATTTCACTAACTACTAAACAGTTGTAACTCAGGAGTTGTTAGCTAACGATGCATTTATTAGCTAGCCTCCTAGTTCAAGAGTTAAACCAATTAGAAGTGGGCAACGCCTCCTGAAATTGTTTAAACCGCCATGTGTGTGAATCATGTCTTCGTCGATTGCTAATGATAGGTTTAAGCAGTTAATTAAAAAGTCAATCTAGTCCCCAAGATAAATTAATTCTCATTTTCATATTCAGTTCTTACCCACCAATGACAACAATCAACTTGAAAGCATAAAAAAAGGTCTTGTTAATAAATGACCTGAATAGGCATGTCAATAAGTCAAGTCGAGTTTGGGGCCTGCCCGCAACCCTGCCCACTGGCGGGCTGATCGACCCGTCATTTATTTTTTAAAAGGAAAAAATTTGAAACGACATCATTTCGAAAAAATTTGACCATGATCTACCCAACTTAGGCTAAAAATAGACCGAGCAATGTTGTTATTGCCATCACTAGACCTGAAAATTTAACAAAATGATGTGTATGTCCAGATTAAAATAATAAATTGAATCATTAAAGGATAAACATTGCTATATATCATCTCAAGAGTAAAGATTCAATTAAAACCAAATGAATTAGATAAAATTATTCATTAAAAAATTCAACTGGTTCGGTGTCATATTTGACTTTAATTAAAAACTTTGAACCGTTCAACTTTTAGGTGAAGATTTCAATTTTCTGGTTTGATTTAATTTAATAACTCTTGCTGTTAAAAACTGATCAATTTATTAATTAATCGATCAATTATTGTAAATTAATAAGTTTTTTGTAAATTAATTTAAATCAATTAATTTATATTTAAAATTTTCTTTTTTCAATTAAACTTCAAGTTTTTCGATAGGTAAGAACAATCTCTTTCAATTACATTTAAAATTATTTAAATCTAGAAAATTTATCTTTAAAATGGTTCCATATTGAAACTATAACTCTATCTTCCGAAATTTATTGAAGAATTGGGAATTTTTTCTTCGTTCATCCCAATAACGATATGCTAAATCTCGAAGTCAACAAGATTCCTGAAGTTAAACAAGCTTCAAAAGCTACAGATGCATGAAACACATTTATCTCAAGAAAGCTATGTGAAATGCCAAACTCAACTAAATTCGCTAGTGTCCAAATTTTCCAAGTCAAAATACAAGCTACAGAAGCAAAAGAGCCGTAAGCGCCAAGGAAAGGAGCTGGTTATCAGGCAGGCGACTAATAAACTACGCGAACACACAAACAAAGGGGGAAGAAGGAGAACAAACTCCACACCACAACTTTTACATGCTAAGAACCAAATGACCACTCAAAGTAATTAACCCTTGTAAGAGATAGATAGGTACCTAGCTAGATAGACAAAGAAGCAACGCTTAAAGAACATTTGTTAGATGGAGAAAAGCTGGGACCACACTCAAATGTCTTTATAGTGACGCGATCACAAACAATCAATGGTGTACTCACTACGATTGACAAATCCTCCTTTGTCTCCTCTCCTATAAATCTCACCATCCTTCTCATCCTCCAACCTTCTCTTAACCTGTTCCGTTACCCGATAACCAATACCGAAAACCATTTTTTTCTGCTTAATTAGCAGTTCTTTACATGGCTGATCAAGAGTTTGAGGAATCCGAGGTAATCTTTTCCGACCAAGATCGAGACAACGACGACGACAACAACAACAGCACCTACTACTTCAACCTCCAAGAAATGGATATGTTAGCGCCCAGCTCACGCCTGTCGTATAACAGCAGGAAGAGCAAGAAAACAAAGAAGCCAAAGAAGTCGAGTACTGTGCCGGTAAATATCCCGATCTTCCAGTTTGCAGATGGGGTTGAGTTTGAAGAAGAGTACGATGGAGGAGAGTTGGTTCCGCCCCACGTTATTTTGGGGCGGCGGATTGCTGGAAAGATGGCGTTTTCTGTTTGCACCGGCAACGGTAGGACTTTAAAGGGAAGAGATTTG
>JANIIA010043983.1:0-11706 GCA_027478495.1 Erythroxylum alaternifolium
GGTGAAATGGAGAGCGGCAACTGGAGTCCTATGTGATCAAAAATTTCCACTAAGGCTGAAAGGAAAATTCTATAGGACGGCAATACGACCAGCTATGCTTTATGGCTCTGAATGTTGGCCTATAAGGGTGGCGCAAGTGCGAAAGTTTGAAATAGCGGGGATGAGAATGTTGAGATGGATGTGTGGTTGTATGATGTTAGCTAGAATACCAAATAGGTTGTACAGAGAGAAGTTAGGCATTGCGGCTATCGGAGACAAGCTGAGGGAGTGGCGATTGCGATGGTTTGAATACGTGCACAGAAGAAGTGTGACTGAACCAGTCAAGCGAGTTGAAGGGATTTATGTAGAAGGAAAGCGAGGTCGAGGGAGGCCAAGGAGGACATGGGAGGAGCAGATCAGATTGGACCTACAGGCGTTAAATCTATCTGAGGATATAACATCCGATAGAAATAGTTGGTACCGCAGAATTTCGATATTAGACATATAGGGCGCTTAGGGGAGTAAAGGGTAAAGCGAACTTTAGACTGCTCTGAGCACATGACCTGTGCTCTAAAGTGTGGGAGACAACGATATATAGGTAGACACTTAGAGTGGTCTAAAGTAGTAAAGGTCATCTGTGTGTATTTTGTGTATTGTTTCCACCTGTCATTCTTATATGTAGCCCTTCACGGAGTTGAAAGGCTACAACTTGGTTGTAGACTCCTAGTTAGGTAGATAGTATGTATGACGATCGACCGTACCTCTGCACGACCGCTTGCCTTCCTCCTGAAGCCCCATGAGGATACGACCTCTGCCTAGGATAAGTAGAAAACGTTTAGGATGGAATTAGAGTCTCTTGTACGTGATGATTAGGTTATACCTCTGCTATAATAGATCGCAGATGTTAGACCAGGAATATGCCATTTAGGCAGTGTATGGGTATATTAATATGTATGTAATTATATATATTATGTACCTAGTGTGCTTTTATTTTATTGGTCTTTATTTTATTTTCTTGGTATTTTTATTACGTTAATTTCTTCATTTCAATTTTCATTTATCTATGCTTATGCCTGCTCACATATTTACATCTTCATGTATGTATATATTTTCAGTTTCATGTACATTCTATAGGTTATAGTCCCCATGCCTATACATATCTTGTTATACTTATATAGTGATGTACTTGCATTGGTCTGATCTGTTTGTTTTTTTGATTGATTGAGTTTGTTCTTGTGTTTGTTTCTGTTTCTTAAGCGTGTTTGTTTGTGTTGGTTTGCTTCTTGTTATTTGTTTTTTGCTCTTACCTTAGTTGGGGGTCTACCAGGAAACAGTCTCTATATCTCCATCGGAGATGCAGGCATGACTGCGTACATGTTACCCTCCCCATACCCTGCTTAGGCGAGAATTTGGGTATGTTTGGTTTGGTTTATTTTTATATTATATCATAACAAATGGATCACATACATTAACTATTATGTACATTTGTTTCCCAAACACCTTCATTTTTGTGTTGCATTAATAGCTTTAATACTCTTTTCAACCCTTTCTATAACAAAAGAAGTTAAAACATGTGAAAATCATATGATAATTCTTATATATCATAACTGGATATTTCAAATAAAGTACCTTTCCCTGTCAATTTTTCTTATAAATTGTCATTGAATGCTGCATCACACAAATAACCGAAAACTACATTTGATTTTTCTTCTCCTCTAGTATTGTTCAATACCTTTAAAATGTTTAATATCTTCACTTGATTTAATATCAACATTCAAATTTCAATAATTTTATTAATATCATTTCTTTTCTTCAATATGCGGCACTCAACCCTATCAATGTGTACCTCTAATGAGTCATAATTGTTCTTCAATATTAACTTGTATAAGTTATTTATATGGTATTACTTCACCAAAACAATTATTAAATCCTTGCAAGTTTGATGAACTTTTGCATAAATTCTTTCACTACTCTATAACCTAAGTCTCTAGTAGTATAAATGAATTGTAGTAACTTTAATTGATGTGCGTCAAGTATAAAGAAATGCATTTATCCCCTTCATATGTCATAGACTGCATCAACTTGCCTAGGAATAGTAAGAGAGCCAATAAATAAGCATGTTATTACACTAAAAAATTAGACTTGACATAGAAGATCTGAAGCTACATGATGAATGAGAACTTGCTCTCATTTCTCGTTAAAACCCTTTTCTATGTTTGTTTACTTAACTCAATTCAATTGGCCTGAACTGCTTCTTATTTTCTTTACTTGAAGGCCACTCACTACTTCAAATATCATAATTCAAGGGCTTAAGATATTTAGCAAACTCCCTAATGAAGCCTCTGAGCCTCGAAAAAATATTGCCATGGTCAACAAGATAGACTTTACATGTGTTTATATAGATGTCTCACTTGAAATAGAGCTGCCTGACTCCTTGAAGCGAATGAGATTAAGTGAGGAAGGAAATTTATTGGAGGATGCTTTCAGGATTACTTACACTTAGAAACCACTTAAGAGAGAAATAATTAGGGTCTGGAATCACAAAACTATGGAGAATCATCATTGTAGTGAAACAGGGAAACAACCTGAACCTCCAAAGAAGACTAGGTCTAATGAAGAGAGCAGTGAGAAACAACCCCTATAAAAACAAACACCAATACTAGAACTGACTAATGAAACCAATGGCACTAAAGTGAATAGCGAGGAGACTAAAGATAGAGTTCAAGTACCAATAATAGAAACTCGAGGACCTTACACTCAAATTGTTAGTAAAAGGATATCTCATAAAGCTCATATGGCCCTAAAATGTTAAAAGCCAATCAAAATTAAACCACACAACAAAATAAATCAAGTTCTAGCAAGACCAAGTCCACTTACAAAATGAGAAAGGAGAGGGACAATTCTTTCACCATCAAATGAAACCTTTTATATAGAATATACTTGGATCAAATTCCCCCAATAAGTAAATGGATCTCAATGATTTCCTAAACTCAAAGAGATCAGGTTTTATATAGAATAAAGCTAGAGATCTTCCAAAAAGGGTAATGTTTTTTAAACAAACTGTGGACTACTCTAAGCAACCATAAGGTTCATCCTAAGCGTAAAATCATTGCTTAGTAAGTCCTCAGATATGGAAACTAGAGGGTTGGACTTGTTCATATCACTTGATAGTTAAAAGCTCTTAAATCTTGTTATATGTATAAGTTATCTATGCTACTAATTGGGAATTTGATAGAAGAGCCATGTAGAGGACTAGAAGCAACAAGAATTAATTCTCATAAACCTTGGATCCTTGTGAGAGACTATAAGTACATTCTCAAGTCAAATGACGCACAAGGAAATAGAAGATTCTTAAGTACCAAGTACCAAAATCTAATTCAACTATGTAGATCCCTAGGAATTACAAATTTGAGATGCGATGGCTTCCATTTCACTTGGTCCAACAAACAAGCAGGTATACAATTCATCCAGAAGATATTAGATTGATGCCTTGTTTCTAATTGGCTTATTTCCTTCCTAATAGCTCACCTTCTTTTACCAAATGTTTATTCTTTGACCACTTACCAATTGAGACTGATCTAGGAGAATTACTTTCAAAGAGAAAATGTCCTTTTAAATTTTTGACTCTCTACTCAAACACCCTGAGTTTTCCATTATTGTTATTTGACGTATGAGCACTAATGTTTTAGGTTCCCATACATATCAATTAACTCAGAAGTTGAAAGTTGTGAAGAGAGAAATGATTACAGTGATGAGGAATGGAATTGATCCAATAAAGATGAATGTAAGATGTGCCTTTGATATTTAGTAGGATTTTAGTTTCCTTCTATAAAAAAACAAGGAAGCTCAAGACCACGATAAACATTATAATGAATAAAGTAGATTTTGTGCAATAAAATTCAGGTTAAGAGTTTTCTCAAAACCAACTCTTTGGGTGTTTTTGTTTCTTGCCTTGTGGGGTCAAGAACAACTCTTGAGCTAATTTCATAGGTGTTGTGGCTTAAGAAGGGCTGAACTCAATCTATTTTCTATCTGTTTTCTCTTTTGTTCAACTCCTATAATAAAATTTGATTAATTTTAAATTTAAAAAATAAAAACACATTCATATTTTCTTAAGTAAACTAGCAGTTGAGCAGTTTGAGTTTTCTTAGTGCATAACTTTTGAGCCATTATGAGTAGGAGGAGAAGGAAGACTATAGAGGTTTGGATTGGGGATTATATTGATGCGAGACCCAATACGAACTTGTCCTAGAGAACCTTCAACAAGATGGGGCTATGCTCGGCATTGGCTAGAATCCAACAAACACACGAAATCAAAAGAAACAAAATTAAAAAGATAGAAGCAGAACACAAAGAGAAAAGGGGGTTAGAGGAATGTTTCAATGGAAAGAGCCCTAAGAGAACTTGTCTCTTAGAACCCTAGCCTTAGCACACCACAAAGGAAGACCATGCCTTTGATAAGTCAAGTATTCTCAAAGAATACAAAGAAAGTAAAAATGCTCTGAATAATCCTCAATATTATTTCTAAATCCATACCTTCAAAATACATAAAGGGTGCCTATTTATAGCAAAAACTTTCTAAATTAATATCTAAGGCATAAACTAAATAAAAGGAAACAAATCAACGCCCAAAATAAAAGGAAACAAAATAAACTTAAAAAGGTTTTGACTAGATGACCTTATTTCAAGGAAACTAATTAAAACATGATCTAAACATATTGGACCTTATGGAGCACGTCCTTCTCCTTACTTTTAAATGGCAAATGGTTGTCATATGGTATTTTATGTGAGTTCCTTCAATTGGGCCAATACGAGCCTTTGGACAATTTATGTTGGGCTTCAAGGAGAAAGATAATGCCTTTTGGACCTTTATGAAATTCAATCTGACTCAACAACATGGGCTCTATCTCTTGAAGGTCTTGGATCAAACAATTCAGTGCTTTGGCCCTAGCTCTTGTCATCGGGCCTCTATCATCTTGTAATGGATCTTTAGGAAGATTAGACTTGAATGTTGGGCCTTTGATATGGGAATTTCGTTTAGCAGTTGCCATTCACATTCAGACTTCAAATCCGATCCAATTTCAGCTCCTAAGTCTCCTTTTGCCAACTCATGTCCATGCAAGTCATGTCCCAAGCTTCCTTGAGGTGGATCACTGGGTATGCTTCTCTTCTTGTCTTTCACATGCCCATGGTTCTCCATCATTCCCTCCTTCCTCAAAGGATTCGTCCTCAAATCTGCAGCATCACAGAGGGGTAAGTCAGATACATTGAATGTAGCACTAACATTACCATAGGAGCTAGGCAAATCAATTTGCTAAGCATTATCATTAATCCTTTCTAAAACTTGAAAGGAGTCATCTCCTCTTGGTTGTAGCTTATATTTCGATTGTTCTAGAAACCTCTCCTTTCCTAAGTACACCCAAACCCAATCAATACGTTTAAATAAAACACACCTTTGACCTTTATTGGCTTGCTTTACATATTGTTCATTTCTCCTCTCAATGTTGGCTCTAACTTTAGCATGTAACTCCTGCAAAAATTTAACATTTTTCACCCCATCAAGATTAGTAAACTCATTAGATGGCAACGGAAGAATTTCTAAAGGAGTCAAAGGATTAAACCCATAAACAATCTCAAAAGGAGAAAATTGAGCAGAAGAATGACTAGCACAATTATAAGCAAACTCAATATGTGGGAGACACTTTTCCCAATTCTTCAAGTTTGATTGACCCCGCTCCTTATTAATTTTTTTTTGGAGTTGTTTAAAGATGGGGTCAAAAACTAAAAATTGGTTTCGAAGAAAGCCAAAAAAACAGTTCAATTTCCATTCCCACGCAATTATGTTGTCAAAGTTCTATTTACCACTTCAGTTTGACCATCCGTTTGAGGATGTACAACAGTAGAAAACAAGAGTTTAATGCCAAGTTTATTCTATAAAGTTCTCCAAAAGTGACTAAAAAATTTCACATCTCTCACTCACAATAATCTTTGGCAACCTATTCAATCTTACAACCTTTTAAAAGAACAAGTCAGCAATATAAATAGCATCATTGGTTTTAGAACAAACAATAAAGTGAGTCATCTTGCTAAATTGATCGACCACCATAAACTTGATATCCTTTCCACTAGATGATCAAGGCAATCCAAGCACAAAGTCCATAGATATATTAACCCAAGGATGAGAGGGGACGGGTAAGGGAGAATATAAACATGTGATTGAACCTTAGATTTTGCATGCCTATAAGTAATACATTTAGCACAAATAGAAACAACATCCTTTCTCATGTTATGTTAATAAAAATGTTCATGCAAAAGAGCTAAAGTTTTCTCAACATGAAAGTGACCCATCAATCCATCACACATAGAACAAGATGGAATGCAAAGTTTATCTTTTTTGAATAGAAATCCATCAAATCTATAGAAATTATCAATATCATGTTTTTCACAAGATTTCCAAAATTTTGCAAAGTCACAATCATATTCATACATGCATTTCAACATCTCAAAACCAAGTAATGTAGCATGCATAGAGGTAAGAAGAGAGTATCTCTTAGAAAGAGCATTAGCCACAATGTTTTCTTTCCCTTGTTTATGTTTATTAACATAAGGAAAAGTTTTATTAAATTCCAGCCACCTAGCAAGTCTCTTGTTCAATTTACCTTAGGACTTCAGAAATTTCAAACTCTCATGATCAGAATGAATGATTAATTCTTTTGCCCACAAGTAATGTTGTGAAGTCTCTAAAGACCTTTTTAAAGCATACAACTCTTTTATCATAAGTGGAGAAATTTAAAACAACACCACTTAGTTTTTCACTAAAATAAGCAACTAGTTTAAAGTCCTGCATTAAAACGGCACCAATGCCTATTCTAGAAGCATCACATTCAACCTCAAAAATTTAAGAAAATCCAGGAAGAATAAGAAGTTGAGCATTGGCCAAGTTTTTTTTCAAGGTGTTAAAAGCAACCTTTTGTGAATCACGGCATTTAAAAATCAAGTTTTTTTTTTTACCAATTCATTCAAAGGCCAACAATAGTAGAGAAGTCCTTCACAAATCTCCTATAGAAGGTTGCCAAGCCATGGAAGCTTGTAAATTCATTCGCATTTTTAGGAGTTGGCTATTCTCTAAATGCCTTCACTTTCTCTTCATCAACTTGAAGTCCTTTAGCACCTACAATAAAGCCAAGAAACACAACAACATCCATGCAAAAGGAACTTTTTTTAAATTGGCATAAAGCTTATTCTCTCTTAAAAGTCCAAACACATCATGCAAGTGTTTCACATGATCATCTAAACTTCTAGAATACACTAGAATGTCATCAAAATAAACAACCACATACTTTCCAACAAAAGGACAAAACACATGATTCATCAAACTCATGAAAGTACTAGGTGCATTAGTCAAGCCAAAAGGCATAACTAACCACTCATACAACCCAAACTTAGTTTTGAAAGTAGTTTTCCACTCATCACCCTTTTCATGCAAATTTGATGGTACCCACTTCTAAGATCAATTTTAGAAAATATACAAGTACCATATAACTCATCAAGCATATCATCTAAATAAGGGATAGGGTAACGATATTTCACCATGATTTTATTAATGGCTCTATAGTCAATACACATTCTCCATTTGCCATCTTTCTTAGAAATAAGCATAACTGGCACAGCATATGAGCTCAAGCTTTCACTCACAAAACCCTTTTTCGTAAGCTCTTCAACTTGTCTTTGGATCTCCTTAGTTTCTTCTGGATTGGCTCTATATGCAGGTCTATTCGGAATTGAAGCTCCGGGAAGGAATTATATATGGTGCTCAACGACTCTCAAAGGGGGCAATCCATCGGGAATGTCCTCCAGAAATAAGTCGCTGAAGTCCTGCAACAAAGACAAAACACTAGACGGCAAAGATGGATCAAGTTTATTAATAGTTAAGAAAAAAATATTTGTATAAAAGCATATAATATTCTTCACATTTTAAAGCTCTCTTGATCTCACATACTGTATGCCCATATCTCCCAACTCATGTGCACAAATACTATATATGGGTTGTCATCCACTGGATACCTTAGTGTACCCATATGCCATTGATGCTTTACGTCAAAATTATACCATAATTATGATATATACCTCCCACACATAGATAATTTACCTACAGAGATATGTGACCATAGAACAGGTATATGATTTGACTATTTTACATGTAGTACCTATGGATCTCCTATAAGTAATGGTCATGTCCTAATTATATATTGACTATATCGTACACAATCTAGTAGCCGCATAATTTATGTCATATACATGCATATGGGGTGTATGCATATGTCATATCCTTGTTTGGCCAATGTGTATACTGTACATTCATCTTATCCATTATGTAGTGCCAAATAAACTAATGTCTAAACAAACAACTAATATCTCAAATGTAATTACAGTGTATACAATGCTACCCAGATTTAGCAAGATCATACTCACATACCTTATACAAGATATTGACTAATGTGTATGTGTCTTATGCTCGCTATTGGTTATGTTACGATACCCATGCATTATATGTGCCATATTTGGGATGTAATACCATAGGTAAAATGTTTTGGTATTACATCGGCCCAATGTAGTCATAATACATTGTATGTCAACATACCATAGTAATGCATTATGGATAGCCATACTCACATTATACTATTACGATATGTAGTTATACAGGTTATGATAACTGGAGTACCCATGCAAATGTATAATCACTAAGTATACATGTATAGATGTAACTTGTAAAGTGTGTAAGTCCACTGCTATGTGGTGTTACTTACCATACCAATATATATATCTATGCATTATATATTAATAAGTATATACATACATTACTCACATACTGTAATATGGATTCATAACTAATATGATCACTTTTGTTATGAAAGTGGCAATTGACAATGCATACTTAGTGGACTAAGGTACATAATGGGATATATGTGGTAGCATGGACCCAGGGGTATGCAGACATGCCATATATTGATAAATTCCATACAAAAATGTTGACTTACATAGATGACATGCCCCCATAATTATCCTTTTAGTAACAAGGAATGGATATAATAGTATTATTCATCAAACTACACTATAGTGGTAAGTACAATATATTAGGTGACTACCATATTGGGATGTATGGTGTACTCATAGATCTAAAAGCTCGAATGTCTATAGTAATAATTTCCATCATGGTATTTATGTTTACCAATATGAAGGTACATACTTGTTATGGTAGGTTTCATCAAGCAACCTATTATCATATTTGCAAGATCACAGAAAGCCAAATTTCCTAATAAATTTGGCAAAATTTCATGGATTCTCTGTATGTATTATGGTTAGGGCCCACATCACTAATACCAGGTAGTATAATTTGGTTATACTAATTATGATACCAACCATAATTAGTTCAGGTACATATAGTACACGGATCTAACTATGCATACACTATATAATTACAATATATAGCCCCAAGGTGTATAATGTAACGAGATGTCTGGTATAATAAACATGCATAATGATGTTACCCTAGTAATTAAGGATTGTATGTGCAGATAAGCATGGGTGAGTACATCATGCATATGTACATACTATAGCATAGTAAAATCCTTAATTAGTGTTGGTAACCCTTGTATCTGAGTGAGTAATATGGTTATAGTGATTATTTTCATTGCAATTTACTGATAGCATCATTATGTATGTTTATGCATAATATAACACACATGTATGTTCTACTGCATTGTGAGGTTAGATAGTCATATGTATAAATAGCGTTATAATGTTGAAGGAGTATTTATACATATCCCTTATTAAACGTATGTCCTATATATGCTATCACATGAGCGAGAAGTGTGTTTAATTGTAAGTCAACATTATGGGTAGAATAAATAACACCACATGTTCCTCCAAATGAGGTACACCAATTGGATATGAATTACATGTCTCTCACATCCTTATGTGTAGGTGCACTATATTATTACATACCAAACAATGTATCCTATATTCATTAAATTGTATTTATCATGGTAAATAGGGCCATATTACCTTACATAATCCTATGTACTATTCTATTATTGCATTATGTGTACTTTAATAATATTACAGGCATAATTCATGTCTTATTATACAGGAATGTGTATGTTAATAGTGAGATGTAAACATTTAGATAGTCAAATGTATGGCATCTCATATGAGTATTATAATATGTCACCCACATATCCCTCTAACATGTGTTGGGAGTATACATATGATACAATTTAAGGTTAGCCTGTCACATCAGATGTACATTATATAGATGATTATGCATGTATGTCATACATACTTTAATCATTCACTAGTAAGTACAATATTAGTAGTACTTTGCCACAGGTGAGTGTACTTGTGCCATAGTAGCAAACTATCATAACCTCATTTATTTCCATGGGCTGGGTAACATGATGTACCACATTTATGACATGCTTGACATTATGTACAAGCACGGACATTGTATTGACTATAATCTGATATCATATGTATACATTATCTGATGGTATGCTAGTCTAAAACTTTATAATTATTGATAAAGGCTCATGTCTATTTTGTGTGGGCACAAGTGATCACCAAGGCGGTGTGTGATGCATATAAGCTCTTAGAAATATGTGGCATATATTCACCCTACATCATGTGTGTTAACAAACAATTGGTATACTAATTACCTTAGTGGCCATTACAATAAGTTGCTACCATGATCTCTCCTTCTAATATATGTCAAACCAGTGGATGGAAGTGCTTGTATGTTGCATATACAACTCCATGATGAAGATAGGTTAACAATGTACTGCTACTAATAATGTGACCCTTTAATGTGGTGGATAAGCCACCTTCAAAGATTAGGTACCCACAGCCATATCAACCCAGCCAATGGTACAAGTAATTCTATGAATACCATCTGTAGAATGGGGTGTAAGGTAATCAGGTATGGTGTGGTACACTGTTTTCGTAGAATTTATGTTCAAAATAAAAGTGTAAAACCATTAACATCCAATTCAGATAAGAAATATCAACACTAATTTGGACAATTATTATAGTTACATTCTTGTTGGCTATTACAAATAAGGGATGACATGTATGATGGATAATGGTCAAGTATATCCCATATCCATAGTGAGGTATTTAGTATACCAATAATAACAAAATGGATGTTACAATGTTGTGAGATTTTGTACGATATGTGGATGGAATACGGTATTGACCTACCATTATCCAGAATAAAGTATGGCCACATATCAATATCATATAAGATATCCATGTTAGATATTGATACCATCATATCAATATCATACATATTGTTGTACCATATGATCATACCTGATACCAGATATTGTATTACATATTTCTCACTTATTAAATAGCCTCCTACACTTATGTGAGCAGGGGTATGAAGGTAATTGACTAAGTGGTTACTTTATGCAATACATTGTTCCAACGGTATAGGTTAGCTAAACTTAACTATCAAATCTACAAAGACACATTACTATGTCCATCACACAGTAATTACTTACCATGTATGCAGTAAGGATTTGGTATACTACTTCCATCCATAGACACAGTACACAACCTACAAGTTACCTTTAGAACTTGACACCCAGTAATATTGTAACACCCCATCACCCTGGGATACGCATCGGGACGCCCGTAGGTCATTCCGACACATAACCTAAGATAATG
>JANIIA010044033.1:0-11703 GCA_027478495.1 Erythroxylum alaternifolium
AAAATATAAAAAACTTAAATGCAATTTCCAAAAAATTATAAGATAATATTTATAATTGTTATATTTTATATGTATATTAAATAAATTAATAAATATATATCATAATATGTAAATTTTAGGTTTTAAAAATCATTTAATGAATGAACTAAGTAAAATTAAATAATAAATTTAATTTAAGTAACATTAACAAAATCTTATATTTAAAGGTCACCTAATGATAATATCACAATTTAAACCATTCAACCTTTTAAAGGTGGTATTGGGAGACGTCATGGTATTTATATTTCTTTGAAAACTTATTCAAGATATTTAAAAGAGTTACATAATTTTTCATTTTTGTAAATATAATTTATGATTTATTTTGATAAATATATCAATAATTATATATTCTACTTATTTAATATTGAAAAATCTCAAAAAAATATTATGAAACTTATCTAAACATAAATGTTTACCATATTTTATCACACACATAAGGAAGATGTAATGAAAATTATTTTTAAATTGAATTATTTGGTTTTTTAAAGTTTAGACACAATTCAAAGTTTTAAAAAATTTTATACTAAAACTAAAGAATTAAAAACTTTAAACTTTCTAATTTTATATTTTTTATATATAAGAGAAATTTCTGTTTAATTTGATGTGAGCACGTTCTGAAATGTGTGTAAATCGAGAAGTTGACAAGAAAATCATGAGATGGAAAATATAGAGAGTCAAAATAATCTAATAATAATAATAATCATCATCGTTATCTTAGGAGTGGGCTCGTAAATTCTTAGGCCTTTCTTTCATGCACACACATCTGGTTGCTTAGGGTGTCACTTACTATGAATAAGTTCAATCACTAGAAAGCTACTTCGTGACGATACATTCTATCCACTTTTCGTATTCTTAATTTTAAGTATTTACTCAACTTTTTATTGTTACTTTTTAACTTTTCGTCTCAATTTATTTTAATTACTCTTATTGTTAAAAATGATAAGTTTATTAATTAACCGTTTAATTTCATAAATTAATAAATTCTTATAAACTAAAATAAATCAATTAATTTTTATTTAACAATATTTTTTCAATTAAACTTCAAATTCTTTGATATATAAGGATAATTTCTTTCAATTATATTTAAAATTTTTTAATTTTATTCAATATTTAACTAGTTTTATGATGGTCAAATATTAACTGAACCTTTTAAACCTTAAATCTCTTGTCTTACCAGTTAAATTTATAATCTAGTTTTTAAAACATTGGTTTTTTAGGAAATGCCTTTCTTCATTTTCTTTTTTTATTTTGTTATTCTATTTGGTATTCTTAGATCACAAATTTGAAATCCCCAAAAAATTCAAAATGTTATAGGGTTTAAATCACTAAAATGAAAATAAGCACTTTGTATAAAAAATTGCAATAGAATATGAAATAAATTATGAATTTAAATCTTCTTCTAAAATTTAATATTATAAAGAATGTCTATATAGATTTTGCTTTTTTAAGATCAATTTATCTTTTACTTTATTTAAATTTATGTTCAATTAGATTTAAATTTAATATTTATTTTTTGATAATTATAATTAGATATCCTAATAGTAAATATCAATTTATAAAAATAATTTATTAATTTTAAATGTAAAACAAGTAAATTTATGAACTCTTCTCATTATAATCTTTTTAAAAATATTATGTGTATTACAAGTACAAAACATATGAGAACTTTTTCTTTGTGAGGGGTTTGCCTAAAAGCAAATTGTTATTAGACGTCTTAAAAATTATCAAACATTCTTCTTTAATGCATAGAACTAAATAAGGCTAAAATTTATTAAATTCCACTTTTACATTGTTTCATTCTAAAATAATCATTTATTCTCTTTCTAACTTTAAGGAGAGAGGTATAAATTTGTCTTTGAAAAGTGAGAGATGTAAAATTGTTGGTAACATTAATGGTTGTCAAAGTAATCAATTATTTACATACAATTATCATATTAAGGCAAGTACAGACTTCAGCCTTAAAATGTACAAAAAATATTGCTTTTCTTTTCTTTTTCTACTTGTATATAAATTTCACTTAACA
Source organism: Erythroxylum alaternifolium (assembly GCA_027478495.1). Classification (NCBI taxonomy): domain Eukaryota; kingdom Viridiplantae; phylum Streptophyta; class Magnoliopsida; order Malpighiales; family Erythroxylaceae; genus Erythroxylum; species Erythroxylum alaternifolium. Next base: position 2,063 of record JANIIA010044033.1, read on the forward strand.
AAGTGCATATGACACTGCCAAACTTTCTTCCAAAATAGCTTAACATTGAGCAAAATCGATAACATTTAGACCTTAATTGAGCAAGTTAAAATGTTTGGCCCTAAATTGATCAAATTTAAAAACTTTTGACCTAAAGTTGGGCATTTAGCCATGTGAAGCTGATGGGTGCATCTCGTCCACTATGAATGAAAGATTATCTATACTATCTTTATGTACTGAAAATAGTTATAGTTCAAGGGAGCTGATTTAGTAGGAGTTGGCAAAAGTTCAACAAATCAATTGATTTAAATGAAGGATTTTATACATTATGTTCTAAGGGCCTTTCTATACATTAGCTTTTGCTAAGAAGCTAAAGATAAACATGCCTTGGCCATCCTACCCAAGTATGTATAACGTTGAAGCTCTCTCTTGTTTTTTAATGAAAAGCCTTATCAAAGAAGCAAACATATTGGGAATATGGGTGTCTGATGCTTTTGGACTCACCGGGAAAGTCCAAGCTGTAAATCTCGCGTGAGGTGTGGAAGGGTTTGTTCCGGGCAGAATAGCCTCTCATCATATTGTAGCAGGGACATTGGGTATATTAGCAGGACTATTTCATCTTAATGTCCTTTCTCCCTAACATCTATATAAAGGATTACGTATGGGAAATATTGAAACTGTTCTTTCCAGTAGTATCGTTGTTGTCTTTTCTATTTCTTTATTCTCTCCTATATGATTTTATATAGATCATCTACGAGTTGTACACGGTACAAAGTTCATGATGCAAAACTTGTAAAACTCATTTAGTTTATCGTATTATATTATTTTATTAGTTCAGCTCAGCCGAAATAGATATCTTCAAAATTGGAGAAGTGGTTGGGACAACAAGCATCCATCTCTTTCATACTTTGGATACCTATATAACCATCGAAGACTGTTGAAGTGACTAATTCCTAGAAAGTGAAGAAGGTTGAGGATAAAGAAATTATTGGAGTTAACTTAACATTTTTATCTAATACCAACAAGCTTGATGTTAAGAAAAGATCTTTTACAGGAAGGTTGGCTAGAGATTTCTTATAAAAACACTAGCCCCGTTCAGTTCATAATGAGAATATTCAATTATTTTTTGATTCTATGTATTATTCTCAATATACACATAAAGGATGATAAGCCGTATCTGGGCTTTTTCTTTTCTCTTGTCTTCTTCTTTTCTGTTCTCATCTTTTTTTTCACTTTCTTTTGATTTATCCTCTATATAAGTAGAATTCAAAATCATGAATTTGACATTTTTACATATCCAATTTATAAACATTATTTTCATCAATTCTGAAATATCAAAATAAAAAAACAATATTTGTATCTGCTGTCCAAAAAAAGGGGAGAATGAATATTTACTTGAAATAGTTTCCATGAGACTTTCATCTCGCACGACTCCTAAGTGATAAAAGAAAGAAGAAATCATCTTCTTTCTTTTTTTATTACCTTGCTCGCGTATGTATAAGACCGAATACATTTGATTTCTAAAAAGGATTACTAATCTTAACTTTTCGAGAAATCCTTCATCAGTGGTTATGAATGACATATTTTCTTAATATTTTTGACCTTTTGGTTCCATAGGAGCAAGTCAGAAAGATTGAGACATAGAACCATCTGATTTGATTCGTTCTCAATAGCCATAAGAGATCATCTTAGGGTGATCCTTTTTTCGACGGATGCTCCTATTACGCGCTTAGTCTCTGAAGGATGAGAACCACCTATGTAGCATCTACATCTAGAATTTCAATATTGTATATGTCATTAGTCCGATCGTTTGTAGGAGCTACCCGTAATAACGAACTTTCAAAATGAATCTATTTATCATAAAGATTTGTAGTTCCTGACCCTGCTTTGCTTTACCTTAATTGTTATTTGAACAAGTAAAAGCTATATCTTGGTCCAAGTGGGGATAACATTTCTCTTCTGGATGTCTATAAAGTTTTGAAAAATCCAAGCATTTCAAAGATAGATAGAGAGGTAGGAATTTTTCGAACGAACTGCCCTCCTTCGTATACATCAGGAGTCCATTGATGAAAAGGGACTAGGGAAAGCTTGAACCCAATTCTTACAGTGATGAATATAAGCGTAATTAAAATTCCTGGGGAGTTATACGTTTGTGTATTGATAAGACCATTCACTATTTATTAAAGCTTAATCTCCCCCTCCTCCCAGATGAACCATATAGCCAAGAGAAACCATGAACCAGAATAGAAGAGCTTGCCCCGCCCATGAGTAAATATTTCATAGTAGCCTCATTAGACCATACATCTTTCTTGGTATATCCAGATAATAGGTAAGAGCATAAACTGAAACATTCCAGAGCTATAAAGATAGTTATTAAATCGTTAGCACAGTATAAAAACATTCCTTCTTGGTCTGGTTGGTTCTTAGTGCCTAGTTTTGGCGTAGTAGCTATATTTCAATTCATCCTCTTTTTCCAAGGGTTTCATAATTGGAAACTAAACCCATCTCTTATGATGGGAGTTTCCGGTGTATTGGGCATTGCTCCACTATGCGCTATTCATGAAGCTACTATAGAAAATGCCTTATTTAAGGATGGTGGTGGTGCAAATACATTCTGTGTGTTTAACCCAACTCAAGCCGAAGAAAAGAAGAAACCTATCTTTGTGTTCCATTATGTAGGACTTCCATAGGTAAAGAAATAACCATACCACCATCAGTGCTAGTTGAGGGAATAAATTCAAGCTTTTCTACAAGACCAAAGTTCCCCAGAACTTACTTCCAAGACTAATGAGGTGGTGAAATGGGTTTAACAAGCTTTTACTCTAAAGGGATACGTAGTTATGGAGAAATGGAGGAGGGAGGTAATGGGGGCATTAGGTCACGTAGTATTGTCGATTTTGATGATTGGTTATAACCATCCCCTATTAGGCTAGGAAAGTTAGGTATGGAAGGTGTGGGACTAGTAGAATAAGAATTGACAAAAGAGGAATGAATTTTAAGGAGGGGAGGAAAGTCAAGTGCTTTAGTGGTCGACATGGTACAGTAAGGAGGTGGGAACTATTTGATATTTAAAAGTCATTACTATAAAAGAAAATGAGAGTGAAATGATAAAAAAGGGTGGGGAAGACTAGAGTTAGAAAGGCCGAGGGAGGAAGTCACTAGAAGAGTAGAATGGAGCTAAGAAGAAAGAAACTAAGGAAAAAGGGGCATCCCTAGAGAAGATGCATAGTCCTCTTCCACATCCCTGACAAAAATAAGGTTAGACAGAAAGGAGCATACTAAAGACTCATAATTGATATAGTTGACATCCCTAATATTTATAACCTAAAATTAGAGATGTCCATCCCTTATTTACTAGTAATTAACTAGTAAGTATTGAAAATATAAACTTTTTTTTCAACGTCTTTTGATAAACCACACTGTTGATAGGCTATAGTATAAGGGATGATAACCAAAATAATGGATCTTCACTTTAAACATTAAAGAGGAGGCCTATATGGTATAATTAAGTGGTTGAAATTTAGTTTAACCCACTAGACTGAGGTTCGAAATTATAACTCAATATGTAAGCCACTAGCTAGGGTTAGATGGGTAAGTGCTTGTATAAAAATGCATCTATCCCTCATATTGTGTAATCCCTAAATTGAACTAGACTTCCACACATAATGATCCAACGGCTATTTATTGTGAAAACTCAAACATCTCCTATCTAATGGTAGCTTGAGGTGCTTCTTTATAGTTTCCTTTGAAACAATAATTGTAGTGCCATGAATATAAAAGGAATGGATAGGGATTTCATTTTGGCCTTATCTTTTATGTTGTCATATAGCTCTTTTACCACCCACAGGTAATAATCAATATAAAGAGTCAACAAATAATCCGAATTTAAACTCTTAAGCACATCTTGAATGTTGGAGACCTAGTTAATATCAGGGACAAAGGACTATGTAGTTGTTGCTCCTCTTATTATACCACTCCTTATTCTCTGTATTTGTAAATATATGAAGTTCTCTAGAGATATTGGTATTTATGAAGTATATGAAGGAACCTTACTTCTCCTTGTAATCGTCTTATATCTTGAAGGCATCCTTCTTAAAAAAATTACTTAAAATCTAAAAAGATCACATTCTATAACTTTACAACTCCCAAAACACGTATTCAACTTTATATAACCATAACGTAGCAATTAAAAATCTAAATTCCATAATTGAAAGGCAAAATCAACTCAAATCCTTAATATCAATAGCACACACATTCCAAGTATGTCTCCATCTAACTCTAAATCCAATTTTCATGCACCAATACTCAGAAAATGAATGTAATAACTTCTTTAACATTGTAGAAGGAAAATATGGCTTAATAGTGTAAAAATATGATGTTTAAAGTCTCAAATGATGGTTAGGGATAAGATTTTTGTGTGTAAATGAAAGAACAGTGCTTTAAAGGTCAAAATATGGTGTAAAAATTTGAGATTAGGTTGAAAGTTTACGGTTAAAAGCAAAAAGAAAGAGGATTAGGGTTTTAGGGAGGAAAAATAATATTTTAGCTATTTATACTAGTAGGGTTCAACACGAGGTCAACAATAGACACACTTCATAACTAGCACCAGATTTATTTTCAAAATTCAAAATAATTCTTTCAATATAAGATTGGTGCTAGACACACTTTATAATCAGTGCTTGTTTTGTTCTATTTCTAGACAATTCCTATGATTCTTTTAAGACTAGCTTCAGTCTTCTTTTATAACTTTCATTATTTATACTTTGTATTCCATAATTTATGCTTAAACTTGATTTTTTTTATCTTCTTTCCACTATGTATCCTTACCCATAATCTTTGGCTTTTAAAATATTATATATATGCATTATTAAACAAAAAAAGAAAAAGCAACCGAAACATGCCCAAATAAAAAAATCAATAAAGAGAACAATGTTATTCATACAAACTAGTGGAAATCTTATAAATTAAATCCCCCAACACTTAGGCATGACAATATTCCTATGAAAAATAATTAAGAAGGTAAGATTAATCAAAATTCAAAACAGATAACTAAGGCTAAGAATTTTCTCCTATTTTCATGAAATTATAGTGAGATAAAACTCTACAAAACTTTACAAAAATTTTCGTAAAATATAAAATAATGTTACTAAAAAAATAAAAACAAAGAAAATAAAAGAAACAAAATAAAAGTTAGAATAACTGGTTGCTTCCTATTAGGTGCTTCTTTAAATGTTTTTTTAGTTAAACTCCCTATTAATCTTGTTACTCATCTCAGATTATAATTAGGATTATCCTGATTCCCTTCCTACATAGATTAGATATAACTCCTAGATATGTATACCACCAATAAGGAGGAAAAATCGTAAGATACATATCTAATGCTTCTTTTAAAGAATGTAAAAGCTTTAGCTACCTTTTTTTTTCCTTAGAGACATTAACGTTAAAGTTTGATCTCCTCTTGGCCATTAAGTCCTAAGGCTTTTTATAGTTTCAATTATTCATTACCACAAGCCTTAGTGATTTATTCCACACTTAGGTCTTTTTTGTTCATCCTAAAATAATCTTCATCTAAGGTAAGAGGTATCTTTAATGAGAAATATATGTGGAACTTTTTCTCCTTGCCCATTATAAATGTATTTACCTTTGACAACATTAGTAGTAGCTTTGCTAATTGTTAAAAAAGGTCTCCCTAAGATGACAGGAGTCCCAATATCATACTCCATTTTAATCACTAAAAAGTTAGTTTAAATAAAAGAAATTTCCTACTTGTATAAGTATTCCAAAACTCCAATAGGATACTTGATTGAATGTTTTGCTAATTAGAGTGACACATTTGTTGGCTTAGGGTCACTTATCCCTAACTTCTCGAAAATTGTTGGAGAAATTATTTTTATAATAGCACTTAACTTAATAGGTTATGCTTCACTAAGGGAAAGTGAACCTCCTTACATCCTTTAACTTCATAGGTAACTTATTATACAAGATAGTACCACTTTCTTCATTTAAAGACATCCTAGTAGAGGTAACTTCAGGATGGAAACACCATCTTTTCTATTATATTCCCTCAACCCATAACTTCTCTATTAATATCAACATTGGATGTAAGTGAGAACCAATGCTAATTATCTTCTACTTTTTTCATTCTTAAGCTAGTCCTCAACTTTGCCTAAGTTCAGCACTTCCACTTTTTTTGCACCATTAAGTTTAAGTGTCTTGCCACTCTTTAATGTGATGTCACGTGCTTGATTTATAGCTTAACCTTAGTTTTGCTAAAAAAATTCCTTGGCCACTTTTTCATGCCACCTTAGCTAATTCACCTCCTTAACCTCTAAATTATAAACAGATGGATTATTCATCTACACTACTTTGATCAATTTATCATTAAAGTCTTATAACTTGTTTTTTTTATGTACGACTTATTTCATGTTTTTTTTATGTACTACTTATTTCAACTAAGATTAATAGAAGATATGAATTTCTTAAACCTCTCTTCCATCACTTTTATTATAATGGTTTTTCTTAAAATTGAGTCTTGTTTTGAAACCTAGGTGATCTTATTGATCTACCTCCTTTAATTTCTCATTATTCCTTCCGTGAAAAGTTCAGATAATTCTTCTACCCTAGATTATATATATTAAAGAGGGGGTTGTTTCTTAAGCCTTTCTTTTTTCCACATATATCCATATATTTTGTTTCCTTATCGTAATTCGAGGGTGGCTCAATGGTCATGCATATATGAGTTGGGTGCCTATATATGCAATATTGGTAGTACGCTTCAATGTTGCTCATATCATAGTTCATTATTATCTTTATCTTGTTTGGTAGATCTACAATTTATATTTCTATATCGAAATATGTTTATGCCTTGTAGGGCGACACCTTATATTTCTCTTTAAGCACTTTGGTTTATGAAATTCTTACCAAGGTCTCTATTTCACTTCCTTAGAAGTCTTTATGTTGATAGTTCCTTGAGTCGCAGTGTCTACCAAATTTTGGGAAGTTAATGTCAAGTTGATTAGAAGAATTGCATCACTAATTATAAGAAGTATTGATGATGAGAAAATTAACTAGGGAGAGCCATATATCACTCCTATGCTTTACAAAACACTTCCCTTTCCTTTTATATGAGTCTTTATATTTGCATCCTTAACTTGTTGGTCTTATGTGGTGTAAAGAACCTTAATATAAATACATCACAAACCTAGTCCCACTCCTTAACGGAGTCTACCTCTATTGAGATCGGATATATTTTTACTATATCTCTCATGCAATATAGATCTCTCATGCAATATAGGTTTAACCTAGTCCCACTAAATAAAACTGCTTGATGAATGTGAACATGTCTTAACATGTCTTCCCCAGGTGATCTAATAAAAGTTGGGAGCAAGTGTAGACATAGTTAATTTAGCTTGTAGTTCCTCGCCCTTTGACTCAATTTAATGTATAAGGGATTAACGTTAATCATTGGTAACTGGATGTCTCCTATATGTATCTAATATGGATCCTACTTCATGTCCATAACTAATTAGTTATCTTGATATTCAGTCAGCACTTCACTTTTTTTATATAGTTTTTTCTACAAGTTCATTCTATTTTAGAGTCAAATTGAACTAGCAAATCTATTATATCACTCCTAGATTTCCTATCTTGCATCAACTACCAAAAACAAGCAAAATAAATTAAAGTAAAAGACAAAAAACAAGAGAATTAAGTGAATATAATTAAACTAATAAACTAACTAAAATAAAGAAAATAAACTAATGAAACAAAACAAGCAATAAAATTCAGTGATTCAAGCTTTGCTTATACAGGTATCCAATTATTCTACGCAATTAATTATTTAGATTGAAATAAAGCCATCCATCAAGACACATAGGTATATCTAACTTGGTCACTACCATCCAACGATGCACAATTTAACCTAGTTAAACCCATCAAGCATAGCTAAGCTATCTAGTTATTTCTAAAGTCCAGGATACTATTGTTTTCTACCATTAAAATGTTTACTCTCCAAATATCAAGATCATGCTTCACTTTTTATTCTATTATAATTCCTATGATTGAATCTTTGGTGGCTAACCATAAATACAATAGTTAAGTTCAAAGGGAATAAATTTAACCAATAAAATAATCAAATATGTATAATTAATTGAATGAAGAGTTGAAGAAAGAGTAAAGAGAAGTCTCTAGATTCTTCAATCCTTGCTCCGAATCTTCCTTATATTAGATGTATGTCTAAGAAAAAATATAACAAAAGTCTAGTAGAATTCAAGTCCCTTAAATTAATTATACTATAAGTATCTATAAATAAGGTTATAGAAATAAAGCTGTAAATGACTTGAACTTAAAGAATCACAAATCCTGATAAATTTTCTTTAAGAATTGACACTTATTATAGTTCCAATACTGGTTGTAAATTTTTTTTCTTCTTTTACTCTTTATTAGTCTTTATGTAATTAATGCCTAGAAGGCTTCATAATTGACACTGGCTTTACAATATTTCTTTTGTAGTTGCTGTCTAGTTTTTGTCTAGTACTATATTTTTGCTTATAAGACCTTCGTAAAAAGTTGATACCAAATCTCTAACCAACACCAATGCATGTTATGTTATGTATTCTTCAAATTCTCCACTTTTCAACGTGTTTGAGTTAGAATTGGCTCCTAAAATCTTTTATAAAGTTGATGCCCATCTTTTTATCCTATAAATGGCTCTAAAATATAGTCAGTTGGACCAACTATAGAGAAATTTACATTGAATATTATGTTTATCCTTTAAATGATCACTTACAAGATAATGAAATAAATATAGAAAAATAATACAACATATAAAACATATTATAAAGGTGTTAAATACCAATTAAATTATCCACAAACAAAAGTACGATATCAACCTATCACCCCCTTATGGTATGCATTTACATATTAAACCAATGGAGAAAGTCTTTAAAAATTAGAGAAGAACTTTTGAAGACAAGTTTAATTTACATATAGAGCTAGAAAAGTGAACAAATTCATGTTATTGGTGGGGTTATTATAGGCATCTTCTTCCTACTTTAGATGAGATCAAGTAACCCACTCGTGTTCACTTGTACCATGAGAGATCTCATTTAAAGTTATTAAGATGCTTATAAGAACTAAAATTCTACTTTGGGTGAGAATGAACCACAAATGTTTTGTTTGAAATAAGCTTGCTTTATTACTCATATTGCAAACTATTTAAATATAAAATAAAATAACAACTTTAATTCTTAGTCCATATATTGGCCCCCAAATTTTTTTATTTATTAAGCATGATTTAAATGAATTATTATGAGGTGTTAATAGATTAAGTTTTGGAGTTAATTTGTTATGACAAGGTTAATAGGATTTTATGACATGGGTAAATTGATGGAATTAAAGTATTAATGTTGTAAGATTATATAAGGGCATTTTTGGCAAGATGCTTAAGGTTAAAAGGCTATAAGGCTTAAATGAAGGGCAAAGTGGACCTTTCACATCCACTAAGAGTATAAGTTAGAAGAAGAAGAATTATAAAATGAAGAGAGAAAGAAGAGAGTGTCATGGGTGAGAAGAAGAGAAGTAGAGAAAAGAAGAGAAAAGCTAGGGTTTGGAGATCTTGAAGAGTTTGAAGAAATTGAAGCTTCAACAAGTAAGTATAAGCA
>JANIIA010044144.1:0-11696 GCA_027478495.1 Erythroxylum alaternifolium
TATATGTAGTTTGAATATTTTATAAGAAAATATTTAAATTTGTTTGCAAATAATAATATTAAAGAAAAACTGTGACACGTAATTTTCAGTCCCTAAAATTCGTACAATAATGACAAAATTAAGCTTTATTAGGCAATAAAAACACGTCAACATCTATGAATGCAAAGCAAAAAGACAATTTAGATGAGATAGTCGAATCAAGTATGAAACAGATCATCAAACTTAGATGAAAGTTAACAATTACAATTTTTATGGTAACTTTGACTCATAATGCGAGTAATTCAGGAAACGAAGACTGTGTAGCGATAATTGCAGGCCTCAAAGTCATTGTATAGAGTGAGGACCATTGGTTCTGTTTAAGAAAATGTAGATTATGCATTTTTAGAGCAAAAAAGGAAAAATGTTAGTATATAGAAGTAAGATAGAAGAAAAAGGTAACATTGTAACCTGTGATTAACAATGATGTAGTCTCTGGTAAGGGATCGCATTGCTTGAAAGTGTTTTAATTTCCTTTAACATTCTATGAATCACATATGTAATATAAATAACTTTAAAATAAATTTAATATATAAATTCTAATGTATATTTTTCCCTTTTAAAAAGATGGCATATAATAACCTTACGATTTTACTTCTTATAAAAATGTTAGATATTCAATTGTCAAATAATCAAATTTTGTTAACAATATATTGTGACTTGTGAGAGATAAAGATAAGAAGTTTTAGTTGATTAAACACTTTATCTTTTGTTTTATTATTAAAAACTTTTATGGATGATGATGAAACAAATTCAGTAAGTGAAGATGAGCAACGATGATAATAATTGAGCATTGACAAGAACTTTGTTTTTAATTTTCAATAGGTTAAGAGTTTTGCTTAATATTTTGGAACAAGATTTTTATTATATTTATGTAAAATATTACTTTTGGATTATCAATATATGTAATTTGAATATTTTATTTGAAAATATTTAAATTTGTTTGCAAATAATCATATTAAAGAAAAAATCATGACAAGTAGTTTCTGGCCTCTAAAATTTTTACAATAATGATAGAATTTATCTTTAGAGTGGTTAATTTTAATATGTTATTATAACAACAAATATTTATCATTAATCTGTTATGTTTATATTTACAATAACTTTTGTAACAAAAAGTTGATCAAGTGACAACAAAATTTCTTGTCACTAAAATTACACATAGTAATGCACATAGTGATAGTTCGGTTATTGTGACAATATTAAGTAGACACTAACTAATTGAATTTTTATTGACAAAATTTTTCTTCATAACAAGTACATAGGCTTTTAGTAACAAAACTTAGTGATAAAAGAAATTTTGACGGTATTAATATATTAATAGTGACAATTTAATTATGAAGGTACTAAATTATCACAATTCTGATTGTATTAGTGACACAAAAATAAATCATCAAAGTTAATCTAAACAATAGTGTCAATTAATTGTTTTGTCACAATAAACCTCGTATTTGTGACGAAATAATACTTAGTCATAAAAACATTGTCACTAAGTTACAAATAGTAGTGAGCATAGTTATAGTTTGGTGCTTGTGACAATATTAAGTACACATTAATTAATTGAATATTTATTGACAAAAGTTTTCGTCACAATAAGTAAAATATTATGTGATGGCAAACCGTTTCGTCATAACAAGAAAAAAATATTAGTGATTTTTAGTGACAAAACTTAGTGATAAAATAAATTTTAACACTATTAATATATTAATAGTGACAATTTAATTGTGAAAGAAACTAAATTACCATAATTACCATTGTACTAGTGACAACAATATAAATGATCACCGATAATCCAAATAATAGTGCCAATCAATTGTCTTGTCATTAAAAAAACTCATATTTATGATGACAAAAATAGTTAGTCACAAAAAATTGTCACTAAATTACGAATAGTAGTGACCATAGATATAGTTCAGTTATTGTGATAACACGAAGTAGACACTAATTAATTGAATATTTATTGACAAAATTTTTTGTGAAACAAGTAACATATTGTGTGATGATAAATGGTTTCGTCACAACAAGAAAAAATATTAGTGACCAAACTATGTTTTGTCATAATAAATAGAAAATATTGGTTACCAATATATTTTGTCACAAGTATAATTAATTCCTGCCAAAATTATTTCAGCGTTAAATTTCATAGGCTTTTAGTGATAAAATAAAATTTAACACTATTAATATATTAATAGTGACAATTTAGTTATGAAAGAAACTAAATTGCCACAATTACCATTGTATTTGTGACAAAAATATAAATCATCATAGATAATACAAACAATAGTGTCAATCAATTGTCTTGTCACAAAAAAATCATATTTGTGATGAAACAATAGTTAATCTCAAAAAATTGTCACTAAATATCTTAACTCTTGTAGTGGTTTGACTTATGAATTATGTTTGGAACATAATGCGGTGGATAGTTATTGATTTATCCATCTACATATGCTTAGGTTATTTGGATTAACACTTCAACTTTGCAAAAATTTAAAATGTTTTTGTGAAGACTGTTTTTGATATTATACCATACTACAAAATTAGGATTGAGAGGATAATATTCTACCATGCTCAAGTTCTGACCTTCTTCGTTGTGTCTGTGTTTACACCAGCTAAACCAGTAGCTAAAGTAAGTGTTTCACAACAGAAGGCGAGACGTTTGTCCCTTCCTTGCCCGTTATTGTAACTCTATATCTTTTATTGTTGCGATAATTCTCTTTTGTTACTAAATTGTAGGTGTTAGACATCTTACAATCAAACTAGAACTATTAGTTTCATGCTGTGATTTGGATTTATTCGTTTAATAATCATATTGGTTGTATATTTCTTCATTTCTTTTAGATGATTAAGTTGAAAATTATAAAGTTAAGATTGTTGTCAATAACATGGATTCTTTTAAATGAGGTTTAAGAAGATACATAATGCTTTATTTGCAATGAAATGAATAATTGAGGGAAGAATTATCAATTCTAATATTGATTTCAAGTACTGCTCAAAATATTTATTCATTCTATCTAACTCCATATCTTCCTCAAAAAATGTTACATGTGTTTATTTAATCTCTTTGTAAATTGAATAAGAGCATAACCTAATGAATTTCACACAAATAAATTATGCATTGGGTATTACATTCAAATATGTAGACTATAATGCGATGAATGTCCATTATAACGGATCAATTTTTTATATTAAAGGCTCATTAGTCTGTTTACTACTTGAAATATATCAAGTTATATACCTTAAGTAAATTAGGCATTTAAATGACAATTTAGAATAACTCTAAATAAGTATTATAAAGTAAAAACAAAGGTTGTCCAACCTAACTAGGTTAAGAACTACTTCAAAAAAATTTTGAGAATTAAAGTGTTTATATGATTTACTTCTCTTTAACATTTCTAATTGTCCCAATTTGAGATTGCTTAGTTTTATTATTTTTTCATCTTGGAATATGTATCATTTTGTAATTAGTCACACTTTCTTTTAGCTCATTTTATTTAGTCTAAACTTTTGTACATATTTCCATTTATAATCATCTTCTTATGTGTTATATTATATGTCATTGTAAAAATGCCCAATATTTTATAGATGGTGGTAAATTTTGCATTTCATTATAATGGGGTGTTGGAAAGACAAGATAATAAATATGGTGGAGGTAAGATTAAATGGAAGAAGGATATAGGTGTTGACGAGCATTGTAGTCCTAAAATGAGTTTTTGAAGATAAAGGACATAGAGTAATATATATGTTTTACAAATTTCCTGATGAGTCAATGAGAAGCTTGAAGGAGTTAATCTTACACCATCATAAGGACATGTTGGCTATGCTCGATCATCTACTACAAGTATGGTTATGTGCATCCTGTAATACACGGTGAAGAATCTGACTATGATATTCACAATGAATTTGATAATAATGATGAGGCAAGTTTAATTGGAGCAAGATGATGACTTCATTGTTATGCACGTTAGTGAATCTGGAGATGATTTAGTTGATGACTAGTTATTTGCAACTGATGATGAAGAATATGTTGATGTGAGAACAAATCAGAAGAGATGTGCCAAGACTGTAAATTAGGGGTTTGAATGTGACATTGTTGTTAATAAGTTTGAGGTAGTGGAAAGGATTCCAATAAAGTGGTTGATTATTCCAAATATACAAAATGACAAGAAGAAGTTCGTTTGGTGCAAATAGTGAATATAAGGATAGTGATTTTAAAGTTCAATCACCAGTTTGTAGTGATGATGAAGCATCTATTCCAAAGAAGAAATATATGATCTTTAATCAAAAAGTCGATATGAAAGAACTTAAGTTTGAAATTGGAATGAAGTTTAAGGATGAGATGCTGTTGAGGCAAGCAATAAGAAACTATATAATTACAAATGAATATAATGTTTCAATGGCAAGATCTGGTGCGAGAATGGAGGCAATTTGTGAACTATAATGTCCTTTTCGGTTATAGGCTAGCTAAATTATAAGTGAGAAAAAATTTGTTATGAAGATAATAGAAAACAAGAATAATTATAGGAAAGTGCAAAGGAACAAACAAGCTAGCAAGAAATGGATAGTAAATGAATTCTTACATAAGTTTAAGAGGAACCCAAATTGGCCTATTACTGGAATGATGGATGATCTCTCAAGAAAATATGCACTACAGGTAACTAAATCCTAATGTTATAAGGCTAAGTGGGAAGCTATTACCATGCTAGAAGGATTTATGGAAGTTCATTATACCAAGTTATGGTCTTATAGACAAGAGTTATGATGAGCTGACAAAGATGGGCAGTATATTATTCAAACTAAACTTGATGGTAGCGTTAGGGCTAGTCCTTTAGTGATTTTTGGGGCGAAGTGGAGAGAATATGTTGATAATTATAGACATGTTCCTGGTACTTCAAGACTCTTACAGGGAATTCATTAGAATTAATGGGGATTTTAGATAAATATAAGATTCATATAGCGTGCATCTAGAAGACAAAGTGGACAGGGGCTAAAGCGAAAGAGATCAATGGGATCAAACTTTGGTATTCAGGGTGTTTGAGGCAACATAGTGTTATAGGTACCTTAGTTGTCAAGGAACTCACATATCATATTACGAGGGTAAAAAGGGACAAAAACAATATTTTATCCTTAAAGATTATGGTGAAAGATGTTGTTTTTCATATGGTGTATGCTTATGCACCCCAAGTAAGGTTGGAAGAATAACTTAAACATCAATTGTAGGAAGAGCTAAATGAGGTAATCCAAAAATTCTCCATAACAATAAACTTATTCTAAGAAAAAACTGTAATGACCATATAAAGATGACCTTGAATATGTATTCTAATTCTTATGGTGGTTTTAGGTACAAAGATAGGAATGATAATAGGACTATTTTGCTAGAATTTTTGGTAGCATTTGATTTGGTAGTGGCTAACTCATTCTTTAATAAAAAAGAGGAGCACCTAGTAACTTTTAGTAACATGACCATAAAGACTTTGTTGAAAAGATTTTAAGGTGATACTTAACACATGCTTGTCAACCTAGTTGCAAGAATTGCAAGGTGATACCTAACGCATGCTTATCATAGATTTTTGGTTATGAATCTTATAATTAAAGGCTAGAGAAAGAAGAGAAGTTCTCAAATTTGTACAAGACTTAGATGGTGGAATCTAGGAGGTGACAGTATGAAACAACTTAGGGATAAAGTAATGTTTGGAGAAGCATAAAAACTAAAAGGAGATGCTAACTGAATATGGGAGGGAGTAGCAACTCTTTTGAGAAATGCAGTTAAGAAGATATTGGGAGTTTCTAAAGGGTCTAGGGATAGTAGGAAGGAGTTTTAGTGGTGGAATGAAGATGTCCAAAACAAGGTGAAGATTAAGAAGGCTACCTATAAAGATCTATTAGATAATAGCAAGAACAAAAGAAAGGTAGCCAATGAAGAGGCTTATAAGTTAGCAAATAAAAAGGTGAAGAAGATAGTCTCATAAGACAAAAGTAGAGCCTACAAGAACTTATATCAAAGATTACTAAGAATAAAGAAAATAATATTTTTAAGTTAGTAAGAGCTAGGGAATATAAAGCGAGGGAATTAGATTGAGTTTGCTATATAAAAGATAAATAGGATGGGTGCTTTTAGATGAAAATGACATCAAAAGAAGGTGGGAGAGCTAATTCTATAAGCTTTTTAATGAAGGAGGAGATAACAATTCCTTTAGTGATCTTAATACTTTTGACCAAAACCGTATCTTCACTTATTATCGGCATATCATGAGAGAAGAAATTAAAGAAGCTTTGAGGGATACGAAGAGTGGAAAGGTAGTAAGGTCTGATGAGTGAAGAAGAGGGTCATACTTGGTTAGCCAAATTTTTTAATATAGTCCTCAAGTCTACAAAAATATCAGACAAATGGAGACTTAGCACACTAATCTCCCTCTATAAAAACCAAAAGGAAATTTAAAGCCTCAATAACTATAAAGGCATCAAACTACACAGTCATACCATAAAGTTATAAGAGAGGGTGTTTGAGAAGAGAGTGAAAAAAGGTGAACGTATCTCAAAGAACCAATTTGGTATCATGTTAGGGAGGTCCATAATAGAAGTCATACATCTCCTTAGATGATTAATGAAATATTATAAGGACAAACAAAGAGACATGTATATGGTTTTTGTTAGACTTGCAAATGGTTTTTTGTTAATTTAGACAAGGCTTATGACAGGTATCTAGGGAAGTCATGTGGAGGTGTTAAGAAGTTAAGAAAGTTCATGTTTATTATATATATATATATATTTAAGGGGATGTGCTTTAGTGTATGTTGTTTGCTGATAACATTGTTTTGATGGGCGAAACAAAAAAAGTGTGTTACAATCAAGATAAACTTTGGAGGGATATACTAAAGTCAAAGGGCTTTAAATCGAGTAGGACTAAGATTGAGTACTTAGAGTATAAATTTTTGGATTGCTTGGTTGCATTTGATGTGGAGATTAAGATTGGTACAAAATTTATTCCACATAATTTTTTTTTGACTACCTTAGATCAATCATCCAAAGTAATAGGGAGATAAATAATGACATAGTTCACCGTATCAAATTAGGGTAAATTAAATAGAGGGGCACCTCAATAGTTTTACATGACAAAAAGATACTATTCAACCTAAAGGATAAATTTTATCATTTACTAATTAGGTTGGCCATGATTTATGGCATAGAGTGCTGGCCCATCAAACATGTGCATATTCATAAGTTAATAGTGGCGGAGATAAAGATGCTCTATTAGATATGCAACCCTACAAGAAGAGATAAGGTCAAGAATATAGTGGTAAGAGATAAGTCCATTGTGGTTAACATTGATAGTAAATTAAAGGAGACAAGACTTAGGTAATTCAGATATGTTAAAAGGAGACATCCTGACTTCCCAATGAGAAGATACGAGAAGATTATACTTAGAGACTGTAAGAGAAATAGAGGAAGACCCAAGAAGAATTGGAAGGAGTTGATCAGGAACAATATGGCCCTACTAGAGCTTATTGAGGCTTAACCCTTAATAGAAAATTTGGCAAACTAAGATACGGGTAAAATACCCTATATAGAAAAGTCCTTCTCCTATCGAGCCTTCTTTTTTCATAGACCTTTTGATCATTTTCCTTCGATTCTTGTATCCTTTATTTAGCTTAAATACTTTTATTTGTAGTACTTGCTCCTTTAGTTATTTATTTATTTATTTTGTATTTTTAATTGCTTGTTTGTTTAATTTGTTTATTTGTTTTCTTTCTTTTCTGTTTATTTATTTACTTATTTTATCTTTATTTATTATTATTTTATTTATACAATTATTTATTTAAGTATTTGACTATTGTTTTCTTCCAACTGTCTTAAAATTTTTTTTTGTGTGGGTAAAAATAGTCTTTCTACTAATTAGGGGTAAGACTACATGCTTTGAACCTTCACAAACCTAACATCTCAGTGCGATTCTTTCTAGAACATTGTTATTGTTATTGATATTTCTTTTAGTTATTATGATATATAATTTTTATTGTTTTAGATTTTGGATGATTGAACTTTTAGGTTATTTTTTATATATGTTTCTTTAGTTAATTTATTAGATACTATAAGTTTATAGAAGTTAGTTCAACTTTTACTGGGTAATAAATTTTGAGTGTTTAACCTTATCATTCAATGACAATCTGCTATAAGCCTAATAAAATTGTTTTAGGCCTAGGGCATGATAACAACATTATTTCTTATGACTAAAAGTACGAACACACTTTTACATTCCTCATTAAAAATTTATATAAGTCTCTAAGATTTTGACACTAAGAAGTTGATCCTTAACATTAATATTTTTGTAAAAAAAATCTCATCGATAAATTTTATTAACAATGTACTAATTACTAGGTGATAAGAATAAGTTATTCATAAAATAAGAAAATTTTAAAATTTTCACTATTAAATTTCTTATAAATAAAATTTTTCTATAACATTAACAATTGATCTATTAATAGTTAACTTCTGTATGTGATCCTGAATAATCCTATTTGTCTCATCCTGGGCTCCTCCCGTTCTGCTGAGCCAGCTACTGTGCTTGCTGCTTTTGGCTCCAGGTCTTCTACCTCTGGATCCTTTGCTTCTCGTGATTCTTCTAGCCGTCATGTATGATATTGGGTGCCGCTATTGTCATGCTTGGGGCCATATGTTCAAGGACTATGCCAAGAAGAAGCAAGCTGATCTCCGCAGGCAACAATCCGCCTCTGCAGCAGCAGCTACTCCTACCTACGGAAATAGACCTGAAACAGTTACTAGTACCAGTTCTATAACCTGCTCCAGTGGCTTTATTTACATTTTAAAAAAAAAGTTAAAGATTAATTTATACTTTTTTCCTTGTTTATGACATGATTTATTATTTATACATGTTGCAGATTAGGTTATTAATGAAGATATTACTCTGAGATCCAAATTTTAAGTTATTTTGAATTTGTCTCAATTATTTTTTAATATTAAGGTTAAAATTATTTGATGAGTAATTTTTTTCTTACATAACAAGTATTAGCAACCACTGAAATTAACAAATTGAACTATCCATTACAATATTTCTCTATTTTCTGCAAACATATTTAGGCAATTATGATAGGAACAATTAAAGAAAAAACCCAACTCAAATCGCAACTACATGTGGGCAATAAACAGAAAGATCACTTTAGCAGTTCCAAAAGAGACTAAAGAAACCTAATCCTCAATAGGAAAATATTGAATACAAATAATTGAATCAAAAAGCACTAACTAAGAAAACAATGGTGGAAGAATAAACATCAATACACAATAGAAGTTTACTTAGGAAGTCTAGTACATATATAAAGGCAATTGCAAACAGTAGGAAATCAGTTGAAACCAAACCAGATACAAACTTTAACGAAACAAAAATTGAGGAAAAAGCCTTTAAAATTAACCAAAGGAAATAAGGAGGTTTCATATAGGCCTAAAGCAGACAACATATAGCAAAAACAAGAGTTAAACTTGAACCTACAAAATAAAGAAAATCAACACACATAGAATATCAAACTATTATAGACAGAAAATTTTCTTAATGGTAAACCATCGAATCAAAATTCAAGAAAAAAGAATAAACACTAAATCTATAGGGAACATTGTGATTATAAATATTATACCTGAGAAAATAACTTAAAACAGGCCAAAATAGGTAGATGATCAACACTTTTCATAGAAAGATAAAAACCAAGACCCAAACAAAGATCGATGCACAAATAAACATGAAAGAGCAGAAAGAAAATCAAGGACTTGGTTAGATATAAAACATGTAGAAACCATAATTAAAACAGTTATTCATAAAGGAGAAATATTGTGAGGAAATGAAATTGAGAACAAAGAGACTAACCAGTGTAAACAACAGAAGCAGAAGAAGAGTGGGTTGACGACCAAAGAGAGGGATACTGCTAACAGGAAGAGTGGAGAACCAAATAACTTTTTTAGCCTTGGGTTACTTCTAAAATTGATTCTTTTATTACAGAGCACCATTTTCATTTTGTTCGACCAAATTTGGACAAGGATAATTATGTGTGGAAGTTGGCCTAACATGACATGAACTCTATAATTAAATTTAAATTTAATTAACACTATGATTATCTCTTCAATTGTTTATTTCGTCAATCATTATATTGTTCAAAGAATACTAAACAGCTTTAGATATATAAAGGATATACGTAACAAGAGATTTCTAATTTTTAATAAGGCCAAATGATACTTTCCCGTTACTTCACCAAGTTAAAGATTCTTTAGGATGAACTATATATAGACTTATTCATTACTTTCAATGTACACTCCAAAAATAACAAAGAAAATGATAGAAAATTATAATTTAGAAAAAAGCAATTATGTATCATGAATGGAGGAAGAAGTATTTGAGATTTTGTAGAAATTACCAACAATTGACTGTAGGAAATTGTTATTTTGGGTATTTTAGGCAAAAAGCAAGGCTTATAAAAGAGTGATAGAGAACGTAAAGTTGGTCAATAAACTATGTGGCCTCTGATAGTAGTAGATTGCATAATCTTTTAAGGGGTAGTTTAATATGTGTTTAGTTGTTAAATTGAATAATTAGTGCATGTTTAGGTTAGCATTGTGTTGTTTAGTTAAACGTTTGTGTTTTGAGTGTTTTATGGATTAGAGCATGTCATTAAGCTTAAATTGTATGTAATTAAAGTGTCATGACATGATTGTTAGTGTTTTAGATCAAATATCGAAGAACTGAGGAGAATTGGAGGAAGTTTGAAACCCAACCCAAGCCCACGATCATGGCCCATATGCTACAATCATGACATAACTCAAAAAGATCATCCAGAAAAAAGGTGAAACAAGGTGCCATAATCGTGGCCTGTGCAACAGATAAAGTGAACAACCTTCGAACTTTTCAGATCCCAAAAAACCTTAAGATTACCCTAAATGGCGAAGACTATATAAGGCAAAATGATGTAACCCTAAAGGAGCTCTACATTCTGTCACATTTTATAAGAATCCAAGAGAGAGAAGAGGAAGAAGAGAGAAGAGGAAGAGGAGGAGAGAGGAAGTGGGTCTTCACAGCTACTACCTTTCCTGAGTCATCCGATCATTTTAAGTGATCGTTTCTTTTCATCTTTGAATTCTTTTACTTTGAATGTTAAGATGAATATGAGAATAATGATTATGGGTTTTAGATTGTTGATGATGTTCTAACTTTTCTTTAGGGATTTTAAATTGATTCAATGTTAATCTAGTTATCTTTTATGTTGTTTGATTTAGTGTTGTGATTAATTACGGTGCTTGCATGTTTCGGTAATAAACTGAGAGGGAGAACTGAATAAAAATTATGAGGTTGGATTAATGAGAGTTAAGCGATGTAATAAACCACGTGATTAATCAAATCGGTAATTTGTACAGAGAGAGATCCTGTGTGATGACCCGACTATTCATTAGAACATTTAAGAACTAATTATGATATGGGCTGATTGTTAATTAAGAGATTGCATTTTCAGTTGCTCGATTTAATTAGGGATTATTAATTAGGGCTTAGTGATTATAATTCGAGAGAGAGTAATCTACCCCTCGATAGTTTAGACCGACACCATATTAACACATAAGTGACTAGATTAGCATTGATGATAGGATAAATCCCTTCCTTCTTAATTGGTTAATTC
>JANIIA010044241.1:0-11691 GCA_027478495.1 Erythroxylum alaternifolium
ACAATAGATTGAGTTGGGTTATTTATGTAGAGTTGTACAATGAGAGTTGGCATTCTATAGACCTACATTCATCGAGTTAATTGATTAGTTGAAAGAGAGATCTTGGCTAATTTAATTGATCACCCATAGGATAACTTAATAACTAGATAAATTGGTGGAGTGATTTGGTAGATCGAGAGATTGCTTAATCATCTTTATTAATTTCGTTAGGGACAATTAATTACACCTTCAGAAAGGGTAGTTAACACATTTGGACATTTTTGGTGAGACATAATTCAATTAATAAAATAGGAGGGAGACAAGGTAAGGAAAAAGTGATCTCTAGTTGTTAAAACCTTGAATTCCAATTTTTTGCATTTTGGTGTTATCAATTGTTCATTGTTAGTCATTTAATTTTAATTTAATTTTCCAGTTTATTTTCAAAAAAATTTGGTTCTTAAACAAAGATTAATCTGAATTAAGTGCTGCCTAAGTATCAATCCTTGTAGGATCAATATTTGCTTAATTTTACAAGTCACCACCCATATATTTGCAGTTTTGAGCATAAAATTAGTAGTGGTTTCACAATCAACAATTTTTTGGCGCCGTTGCTGAGAATTATTTGTTTAGCATCTTGTTTAGTTTAGATTAATTTGATTTAAGAGTTTTTAATACTTTTCCTTGTGTATTTGTAGGCGCATGAACATAAGGAACATGCGAAGATCGATAAAATTTAGTGAAGAGAGTTATTCGATATCACAAGACACAAAAGAGAGTTAAGAAGAGCAAAGTGTGAAGAGATTACGCAACGAAATATAGCAGACAAAGGAGAGCAAGGAGGAGCTAAGAGGACACTAATAGACTTTATGAGGCCAGGATTTAGTCTTCAAGTAGTTACAAGGCCAGCAATTCAACATAACAATTTTGAGATCAGAACAGTGTGCAATTCTATAGGCTATCCAGTGAAGATCTATATGCCCATGCTGCTAATTTTTTTGGAGATTTATGACATGCTCCAGTTCAATGGAATGTGTGAAGGTGTGGTACAACTCATTAAATTCAGTGCAGATCACTACTTGGGAGCAACTAGCCCAAACATTCCTCACAAAATAGTTACCATTGATCAAACAAGGATCATAAAGGAGATCATGAATTTTCAGCAGAGTGATGGGGAATCTCTCTATAAAGCCTAAGAGAGATTTAAGAAATTACAGAGAAGTTATCCCCACCACAACCTTCCTTGGGAGTCCCTGTTGTAGACATTGTACAATGGTGTACATGAGAGTATGAGAGGAACCATAGATACAACTACTGGAGGTTCATTGATGAGGAAGACTATTGATGCAACTCATAACCTTTTAGAAGAATTGGTGAGCAATAGTTGCATATGATCTAGCGAGAGGAGTAGATAGGGGCAGAAAGAGCAAAAAGGTGTGATTCCGATTGACTCTGTTACAACTTTGCATACACAAATCATAGCCCTTACAAAGCAATTGAGCAATATACAATAAACATCTTCCTCTACAACTAAAGTTATGTAAGTACAATATGAGCTATGTGGGCAAAACAACTATGGCTTAGCTTAATGGTTTTTGTTAGAAGCCAGTGGTACAGAACAGGTAAATTACTTTGGCCAACCACAATGAGGTAATAACCTTTACTCTAACATTTATAATCTGGGGTGGAAAAAATCCGTCTAAATTTTTTTTGGAATACTAATAATACAAGTGGCCAAGTAATCCAATGGACAAGTTTATTGAGATTTTTGGTTCCAAATTAGCAGCTCAAGCAAAGAACCAGAAGATGATGTTTTCCATCTAGGAGGAAAGTAAAAAGAGGATGGAGGCGAAGTTTGATTAAATTGCAAAGAACTATGCCTTATACATCTAAAACTTGGAGGTTCAGGTAGGTCAACTTGCTAATGCTTTATCTTCTAGAAGTGCAGGTAGTCTAATGAGAAATACTAAGGTTAACCCAAAGGAACAGATCATGGACATCACTCGGACCCAGGAAAAAGAAAATTGAACATGTGAAGGAAGACAGAGACAAGAGAGAAGTACAAGTAACTATAGAAGTCTTTCCAAGAGAGCTCGGAATGGAGCTAACTAAGGAACCACAACCTGCAATTCCATACCCTATTCTAACTCAATGAAAATTAATTTCATGTAGGGCCACAAGGAATTTTAAAGAGGTTGAATCAAAGAAGGTTAAGTAGCATACAGTAGAAGGAAACCCAAACATAGCCCAGAAGAAAGAGGACCCAGGGGATTTCTACATTCCCTGCAGTATCAATTGAGTCAATATAGATAGGGAATTCATGAATTTGGGAGAAAGTATCAATATGATGCCCTACATCTTTAGTCAAAAGTTGGGGTTAGGAGAGTTAGAACCTACAAAGATGTTAGTAAAAACGACCAATAGGACAATTCATCAGCCGAAGGGGATTATTAAATATGCAAATACACATTGGTAAATTTAACTTTCCTATATATTTTTACATATTGGATATTAGAGAAGATGTAGAAACCCTTATGGTCCTTGGCTAACCGTTCCTAGCCACTGTTTGTTCAATGATTGACGTTGATGGGGTTGAACTAACTCTGAGGGCAGGAAAGAAGAAAAAAACCCTCAAAGGGTCAAAGAATGGCAACAATTCTCCTCTACCTCTAACTAACATCAAGCAAATCAAACCTCAAGGACAATGGGAAGATATTGAGGATCCTGTGGAAGGTGGAATCCATAGGATGGTACCTCATATACAAATTGTGAGATCAATGACTACACTACCATTGCACCATTCATTTGAATCACCGTGAGCAAAAAAGGAGAGTCGAGCTACCAACGTTAAAAGAAGTGTTGCATGGGAGGCAACCATAGAATTTTATTTTGTTTTGATTGTTCTTGTTAACTTGTATGTTTAATTTATTTAGTTGTGAGTATACTTGATTTTAGTTTGCTTGGTATTTATTTGAATTTTTTTTAAGTTTAACTATTTTCTTTTCGAATTTCTTGTTGGTTAGATGATTTGGAGGTGTTTGTAGATTGGGGGAATGTTGAGAAGGCATGCTAAGCTTAGAAGAGGGTTAAGAAGTTGAAAAAATTGGAGTAACCCATGACTGTAGGAATTGGTAAGTTTCCCACGGCTGTGGGAAGCTTCTCCAAAAGTTTCTGGAGCCTTAACCCATGATCGTGTGAAAGAGGGTGATTCCCACGACCATAGAAAGACTCTCTAGAAAGTTTTTGGAGAATTAACCCATGATTCGCACAACCGTGGGACCACCCACCTGAGGCAAAATTTAAATTTCCCACTTTTTCTTCTTCTTTTGTCATTCTTCAACTTTTAACGTTCTCTCTCTTTAAAAAATGAAAACCTCCTCTCTCACTCTTTCCAATCCTTCATTTTACACTAAAATCTTGGCATTTTCTTCACTTCTTCCATCAATCTTTCAATCCTTTACACATATTTCACATTAATCATTCAAGAATAAAAGGATTTAGTAAGATTTGTTTTCTTTCTCTCTAAAATAAACGAGTTCATCCCTCTCTTCCTTACTTTTGTAGATTTTCATCTTCTAATGGTTCCAATGAAGATGGCAGCTCAAAAACCAACCGATGAATTCTGCCTTTAAGTCTCTAGTGATCGTAAACCTAATATGACGGCCACTTTTCATGCTGCATTCCCTATTTATTCAAATTATGAAGGTATGTAATTTTAGGACTTTAAATATAGAGATTTAATGGCTCATAGATACTTTGATTTCGAACTGCTAGAAAATCTAGGATTAAGGCAAAAAAATTGAGAGATTAGCTGTGAATATTGGTTGGAGTAAGTTAATTTGTAGTGATGTGTCGATTTATCCTATGATGACTATCAAATTTTTCACCACTATTCGTCACCGTCCTAAAATGGATACATTTTAATTTAGGATAGGTGGCAATGTTTATAAACTTGATTATACTGTTATACATGCACTTTTTGATTTATCGAATATTTAAGTTTTACATGGTCATGAAGACTTTTATATTGATGATTACTAAAAAATTCTAACGGGTGAAACTAATTTTGACTTTATGAATGAACCAAATACTTTAATTCGTAGCACTGAGCATTTACTTCTTTATAAATTTTTGAGCTTAACGGTTTTCAAAAAAAACTGAAAGTAATAAATGCTCGGTTAAGGAACTTTTATTCCTTTGACTCATGGATTGAAAAATCAAAATAAATAAACCTTATCAGATTTTTGATCAATCGTAAGTTGTGTCAATAAAAAGAGCTCTTATTTTGGCTTGTCATACATTGTTACTGTTTTGGCTTTGTTTTACAAACTTGACGTGGATACTGTGCGTATGACTAGATATATTGTTTTTGATGTTCCTTATTTGAGATGTCTAGAAAATTTGGAGCCCTTCTTTATAGAGTTCTGAAATCCTCAGACGTACACAGCTGTTAAGAACAGAAAGGGAAAAGATGTAGCCATTTCCCGACCATCCACAACTTAGGCACCCCCGGAGCCATAAGAAGAAACACTAGAAGAGGAATCAACTATAGCAATAAAGGTTGACAGATTCTAGCAAATCTTCAACCATATGGCCTCTAACCATCAACAAATGAAGTTGCAAATTAATGAGCTCGGCACTCAAATGAGACAAGTCCCCAAAGAGCAGCGGTATATGAAGAAGAAATTCCTTGAGTTCATCCAGAGGAATAACATTGAAGTTCCTTTTCCAACACTGTCGTCATTACAATCTCCATGAGTCTTCTTACCTTAAACTTTTTACATTGTTTTAATTACTTTATTAATTGTTTCATATTTTGCTTGGTTTATGTCTTTTGTTTGGTTTGATGTTACCTCACTTTGTGGTTGCCTTGTCATGTTGAGGACAAAGTGTTCTTTAAGTATAGGGAAGTGACACTTTGTCAACTGCATTGTTTTAGGCACTGTTTGCATTTTATGAAATAGGATGCATGTTTTAGGCATATTATGCTGTTTTGTGTTAAGCAATGGAAGCTCACTTGAATCATTATGATTTGTTTTGCCATAAGATTCTGTCATGCTAGTCAGAATGAGATTAAATGCATGCTTGAACTTAGATTAGGCTATTTAAGTAGAGAATGAACCATGTTGAGTGATGAAAAGTAGTTGGTTGTATAAGCTTACTCAAAATTTGACACTTGAGAAATGAGTTAGTGTAGAGATGCATAATGAATTTTCATTTTAGCTAATGTGAGGATTGAGCTGATATGACTCCATCTATATTCATTCCATTTCTTTGTTGTATGATGCTTCCTTAGGTTATTACCTTCATAACTTGCTTTGAATCAGTTTGAGTCTACTAGATGCATGCTTAATAGAGAAGATTAAGGTTTTTTTATATGTTAATCCTTAGCTTAAGTGACCTACCCTTTATTATCCCTTGCTACCCCTGTTAAGCCTTGACCATTTTGTTTTATAGAAACACCCTAAAATTTTAAAACCCAAAACCACATCAACTTACCCATTCACAATCCTAGTAAAGTATTAAGTAATGCATTAGTTTGCATTTGTGCTACAATTTTTGTTTTCTTAGATGAGTTGAGTATTACTCCTACTCGTGAATCGCATTGTATTTAGTTGCTATTTTAATCATTGTTTCTTCTATGTATCAAAAAATGAAAAAAGAAAAAGGAAGAACATTGTAATAACATCAATAAGTGCGAAGTACTATTATATTTACAATTTTGTATCTCAATTATATTTTGTTATCCCTTTGTCCACTTTTTACTTTACGAATGCTTGTGTTAAACCCTTTACCCTTTTTACCCACCTTAACCTTTACCACATTACAACCCTAAGCAAGCCCAATTGATCTATTTTTGCATGCAATCATTGTTAAGGAGAATTAATGTATTAGTAAGCCTATGGTAGTGTAGTTTCCTATAGGGAGCTTAAGTGAAACACTAACCATCAAAAACTCTAGAGAAATGAGTGAAACTGTGAGGAATATTCATTTTGCATCAATACTTATCTTTGAGTGATGGTTCCATAAGTTGAGTTTATTTATGTACACTAATGAAAGTAGCCATGATATGTGTAGTAACTTGATATTTGTGTTGGCTAAAATTTGAGTGATTGTATGCCTTGATCTTTGTGAAAATGAAATGATGAAATTGATTGGTTGTGTTTATTTTTCTTGAGGACAAGCAACAATTTAAGTGTGGGGAAGTTGATATTTATACATTAGTTCGTGTTTTTTCTAAGTATTTGGCATATGTTTCATGCATAATAGATTATTATTGACGTGTTTTAAGATTTATTTTGTATGTTTTTATTTAGTTTGATCTTTATTGTGTCCTTTTATATTTGATGTTGATTTAGGGTAAGAATTGATTATTTTTATCTAGGAATGGAGGTTGGCAACTTTACGATTGAGCTAGAGACCAAAAAAGGAGAAGAGAAGAGGAAGCATTATGATGTAAGAACCTACCATCATGGGAATCATGCCAATTCCCATGATCCAGGGATGTCTAACTCAAGGACATATGCGGGATTCACTTAAGTTTTAGGTCTTGATGACTATAAAAGGGGAAAAAAATCCCTACAGATGAAAAAAACATGAGAGCATCGTGTAAAATAGCCTCCTTAAGTGACAAACATAGGCAATTAGGAAAAGAGCATACCAATGCCGGAATTTCCAAATCCGGCCAAAGATGAGGAGGAGTTCTCTTTATTTAATTTTTTGTCAATTTTTTCCTTCTAGTCCTTGCATGATGATTATTTAATTGTTGGGGATGTTATAGACACCATGAGTCCCTGATTTTATTTGTACAAATTGCTTTTGAACTATTTTGTTAAACTCCTATTTTATTGATTTGAATGATATATGTCGTTAATGAATGTTGGATATATATATATATACCTTGCAATAGATTGAGAGATTGAGTCAGATTATTTGTGTAGAGTTGTACAACAAGAGTTGGCATTCTATAGACCTACATTCATTGAGCTAATTGATTAGTTGAAAGAGAGATCTTGGCTAATTTAATTGATCACCCATAGGATAACTTAATAACTAGTTAAATCGGTGGAGTGATTTAGTAGATCAAGAGATTATTAATCATCTTCATTTAGTTTGTCTAGGGACAATTAATTACACATTGGTGAGGGTAGTTAATACATTTGGACATCTTAGGTGAGACACAATTCAATTAATAAAATAGGAGGGAGACAAGAAGGGGGAGTAATTTCAGCATTTTGATGATATCAATTGTTATTATTAGTCATTTAATTTTCCAGTTTATTTTCATAAAAATTTTGTTCTTAAACAAATATTAATCTGAATTAAGTGATGCCTAAGCATCAATCCTTGTGGGATTGATATCTACTTATTAGTACAAGTTAGGACCCTCATACTTGTAGTTTTGAGCGTAAAACTAGTAGTTGAAGTAAATCACACGTTAGTATGGACTTTACGTTCAAGAAACTAGATACACAAGCAGGGGGGTTGAATGGTGTATCCTCCTTTTTGAATATAAAATCTTGAAAAGAACTTCTCTTTTTTATTAAAAGAATATCAAAAATTATTACGTAGTTAAATCGCAAATTACTTCTTTATGATTTTTAACAACAAAGTAAATTAAAGAGTAGAGAATAGACAATGCGATTTTTATACTGGTTCACCCTAAACTGTGGGCTACGTCCAGTCCTCAGAGTTCGTATGAGTTTTTCACTATTTTTTAAATGATTACAAGTATTCTTTCTTCCTTTCCAGAGGCTCTTCAGGTCTCTTACAAAGTATTCTTTCACTATCTTAGCCTTTCCAGGCTATCAGCCTTTTCTTTCTCTCACTAGAAAAAAATTGTGAGCTTTTGTTACAATAATGTTAACTCTATTCTAAGTAAGCACTGTAAGAATTTTCTCTTAGATTATGTAGTTTTCTAATTTGTCTCATATTTTCTCTAAGAATCTAGCATCTTCGACTGCGACTAATATTTATAGCCTTCATCTCTAACTACTTCTTGATTCTTGATAACGACTTCTTGATTCTTGATACCTGCTTCTAGGTAACCGTCATTTAGTTGAGTTCTGTAACTAACTCTGACTAAATAACTGTTCTGATGTGCTAGTGTATCTTTGTGGTGTCATCTATGTCTTCTTTGTGTCTGTGTTGCCTTTGCGTCTGCGTCTACGTTTGCGTCTGCGTCTGTATAGTCTTTGCATCTGCGTTTGTGTCTGTGTCTATATAGTTTTTGCGTCTGCATTTGCGTCTACGTCCATATAGTCTTTGCGTCTGCGTCTATGTTTGAACACTTAACATACTTATTAAAAACATTAATTTGTTTATAACATTATTATTATTTGATTGTCATCAAAATTAATCATCGTAAAGTCCTTTTGACTTAACAATCTCCCCCTTTTTGATGATAACAAATAATCATAATTTTAGACAAATCAAAGCGAATGAATTTTTATTCAATTGATGAACAACAAATGAATAAGACGACAACAAACAGCAAATAAGAAGATAGCATGAAATAAAGAATAACAAAAAAATATATACATTTTATTTTCTTTTCTTTTATTTTTCTTCTTTTCTATTCTTATTTTTCTTGTCTCCCCTTTTTTTCTTCTCTCCTCTCTTCTCCCCCTATTTGTTATCACTAAAAAATGTTACCTCAGAAAACATGTGCTGCATCTCTGATCTTATCAACTTAAGGTCTGCTTCTGTTGTAACTCGTATATAAGATAATTACTCATGTAGATCACCAACCGGGTTTCGTAGATCATTCACTGAGCTTTGTAAATCATCCACTGAATCTTGTAGATCATCGACCTTAGTATTAATTTCTACAATTTTCTTCACTAAGGCTTCCGTACTCTACTGCTCAGAATGTCTTACTTCTTCCATTACAATAATTTTTGACTTTTTGAATTAGACTCGATGGATAGAAGGTTGTAGCAACAGCTGTTTCTGAGGGTAAGACATCGAATTTTATTATTTTTAGGGTAGGAGGTTTGAAGAATTGCTTTCCTTTTGGGAGATTAAGGTCATCAGGTCTAGGTAGTTTAGGAATGGTTTTTCCAAGAAGGTGAAGGGCATCTTTAAGTGAGGGTATGAAACTTAAAGGTCTAAAGTGCATAATCAGGTGTACAAAAGTCTCTAAGTTGACAAACATACCTCCAACCTGGATAGATCTATACTTTCATTTAATCACCTTGCCAACTACCTGAGAGCTTGCATCTATGATGAAGCGTCCATAATTACTTCCTGATGCTTTTGAGATGTGATGGGAAACATAGACTCCTCTTGGTTGTACTACATGACATGCTTCATCTATGTTCCTCACTGCTTCATGTATCTGTTCTTCAGTTAGGTCACCTGTTGTTCTTTCAGGGAACATCTTTTGTTTCCATTTTTCAACATTGCGTACAATGTTTGAAGCTCTTGGCTGTATGTCAGGTACGATCTTGACCAATGTTCTACTCGTAGCTAGGTAGATAGTATACTGATCTTTTTTCATCTTTTGTGGATAGCGTTCTGACTTCTCATCCCTCAGAATCCCATCTAATCTCCTTTCTTCATGATTGAAAAGATGGATAGACTGATTATTGATCATAATAGATTCAAGTTGTACCTTGACTAACCTTTTCACAGGTTCTCTAATTATTTTTGAGTTTCTGCTTTTAACAAGTACCTCTTCTTTAATCACCTTTATTTTTAAGTCCTCTTTTCTGATAAGACTATGAGATTCCACTCTGTCTTCAACTGATTTTTCTTTTCGTTGACTCCCAGTTGAAGTGGTTTCTTTATGACTTGTTTTTAACTTTTTACTTTCTTCAGCCAGTCCAGAGGTGATTAGGGTTGAGTTCTCTTTCTTTTAAACTCCAACTTCTTCTTAATTCCAGTCTCTTTGGTTGGCTCCGTCTGCACTTGTTGCAGAATTGAGACTAGAGATCTTATGGCTTGTGGTGTCCTTTCTATCTGTTGAGATTGTGCACCAAGAGTCATTCGACTTCCTCTCTTCTATTCTTCTTGTCGGAGAGTTAATACCCTTAGTGATCTCTTTGATTTTTTGATTTTCTTAAAGTCAAGTGCCTTTGCCTTTCTTTTTAATGATACTTGTTTTCTAGATAGACTCACCTGGCTTTCTTCTGTTTGCCTCATCGTCTTAGCTTCAGCTGCTACTTTAGACGATTTCTTCTTTTCTTCTATAGCCATTCTTTCAGAAGATTGAGGTTTCTTTTTTTCTTTGGGAGTAACACTCCCACTCATGCTTTGTCCGGCTGTATGCTCCCCCTCAATCCTTGCTTTTGGTGTAGAAGTTGTACTCAATCCCATTTTACTGATGGTTGCTGCATTAATAACACTTTTAATGCTCATCTTCACCCTGTTTCCTCTGTCCAGGAGAATTCCAGAATCTCTAAAGATTCTAGTTAACAGCATGCCATACGGAAAAGTATTAGAGTCCTTCTTCGTCTTCATCATGTATTTGAGAATCAGGTGTGGAAGACTGATAGCCTTATGGTTGAGTAGGTAGAACATGCATTGCTCATGTATCGTTGTCTCAACGTTCCTTGATCCTGTTCTTAGTATAATACAGTGAAAAATTATGTTGTGTAGAACCCTAGCCTTCGAAATAAGATTCAACGACTTCTTGTCCTGTGGGTTACTACATCCATAGAGTTATCGATTTACCAGTGCCTTCTATAGATGATTTTGAGCCATCCATCTAGGATTGTACGACACCTCTTCTCCAACACATGGACATCCATTAATCTTCTCGATTAGCTTCAGTGTCACAATAACCGGCAGTCTATCCACCAATGATACTACCGTATCGTCTACCAAACTTGCATTCTTCCAAAAATCATACACTCTATTCAAATAAACTGTGTCACGAACCTGAAAGAAGTTTTTCCATTTGACCACCTTAACTTCGGGTTCAATGTCCATCTGATTCTCCTTCAATGATTCGAAATCAATATGCTTTCCATAAATCATTGCTTTCTCCATTGTGATCTTTAGATAGTAGGAACTTCTCAAGGTAAAGAGATTAGAATCCGAAGATGAGAGTGTAACTGAAAGGTCTCGAAATGAACGGTTGCTTTTGAAGGTTCTGCAAAAATCGATTTAAGAGGATTTCAAGAATTTTCTAGAGTAAGTGTAGTTCTGAACCGACTAAGAGGCTTTCCTTTATATTTCCATCCAAAAATAATTACTGTCTGTAACTTGTAGTTACTGGCTTTTGAAGAGTTAACACTTTTTATCTTCCTTTTATAAGAATCGTCTGGGTCATGATGCGTCAGACGATTGGTCTCTAAAAACTATCATATTTAAGTTTCGTCTTATTTCTGTGAATCCTTCTTCGTTCAAAGGCTTAGTAAAGATATCTGCCCATTGACGACTTGTCTCAACAAATTGAAGATTGACGATTCTTCTCTGTACATAGTCTTGTAGAAAATGATGTCTAACTTCGATATGCTTCACCCTTGACTGTTGTACTGGATTCTTTGATAGGTAGATAGCACTTGTGTTGTCACAGAAGATCGGGATTTGTTCTTCTTTTATTGAATAATCTTCTAACTGATACTTAATCCATAACGTCTGTGAACAACAACTTGCAGCATGCATATATTCAGCTTCTGCAGTAGATAGTGCAATTAAGCTTTGCCTCTTACTAGACCATGAAACTAGATTATGGCCAAGAAAGTGACAGCCTCCACTTGTACTCTT
>JANIIA010044310.1:0-11686 GCA_027478495.1 Erythroxylum alaternifolium
ATAGGATGAAAAATTATACGGATGCACACATAAGGGAGATGGAATTTAAAGTTAGAGACAAAGTATTTTTTAGAGCTTCTCCATGGAAAGGGGTTTTGAGGTTTAGTAAGAAGGGCAAGCTTAGTCTGAGATACATAAGCCCTTATGAGATCACTAAGAAGATTAGGCCTTTAGCCTATAAGTTAGCCTTGCAACCAGAATTGTCTAAGATTCACAATGTCTTCCATGTATCGATGTTAAGGAAGTATCGATCAGATCCTTCACACATAGTTCAACCATCATAGGTCTAATTAAGGGAGGATTTGACGTATGAGGAGCAAC
Source organism: Erythroxylum alaternifolium (assembly GCA_027478495.1). NCBI lineage: Eukaryota > Viridiplantae > Streptophyta > Magnoliopsida > Malpighiales > Erythroxylaceae > Erythroxylum > Erythroxylum alaternifolium. The sequence continues at coordinate 322 of JANIIA010044310.1, forward strand.
CAGTGGAGATCTTAGATTCGAAAGAAAAGATTTTGAGAAACAAGGTTGTGAAGCTAGTTAAAGTCTTATGGAAGAACCATTCGACAAAAGAGGCAACATGGGAGCCTTTGGAAGTAATGAAGGAGAAGTATCCACATCTCTCCGTGGACTCAGGTAAGAATTTCAAAGACAAAATTCTTTTAGGGGGAGAGAATTGTTGGACCCTAAAAAAAATTTTCAATTATTATCGATTTATTTGTTTAATTATTTAATTAAGATTTTTTGTTTATTTATTTATCTTAGAATTTGGGTCATTAAATTTAGGAAGCATGAATAGAGATTAGAATTAGATAGAAAGATTAGAATTAAGTTAGAATATGGGAACGTTAAAATGGAGTTAGCTTAAGGAGTTAGTAGATAAAGACAAAAGAAGCGGTGAATGGATATTGTATCAAATGATGAGGGCACAATTGGGAGACCAAGGATAAAAATTTAGAAGAAGAGAAGAGAGAGTCATAGAAGAGAAGAGAAAAGAGAGAAGTTAGAGAAGAAGAAGAAAACGTGGGAAGAAGAGAAATCAAACTTATTAAGGTAAGTTAATTATATTTTCTTCTTGTTTTATTAAAGAAACGAGTTGTGTTGAGAATGAAAGGATTAGAGAGAGAGTGGCTGTTATGTTGGAAGAAGATGAAGAAGGAACTCATTTGATTCCTAGCATTTCTAAACTAGGTCTTGGGTTTTCTAACCTAGATGGACTATGGGTAGGTTAGGTTTGAGCTTAAATTGTGTTTATTGCAATATTTTTATGATTATTGAAGTTTATAAATTTTATTAGAATGTTGTTTTGAATGGAACCTTAGTTGTTTTAGGAAACCAAGAGAATCCTACCCAAGAGTAAGAGGAAAGACAACCTTGAGTTGGATTTTTGTAAAAGATTTAGGTGGGTAATGTTTTCATAGTTAATGTGTAATTAGGCAAATTCTTGCCTATGTGTGTGTATGTTGATTTGCTTGCATTTGATTTGCCTGAAATTGAAATTATTGTGAATGTTTGAAAATGCATGATGAATTATGATTATGTTATACCTTGAAAAAGGTTATGATATTTGTATAAAAAGGAAAGAAGAAAAGTAAAAGAAGCATAAGAATATGGATTTGTGATTGACTGTATTGAGCATAAAATTTGTTTGTGATTAGGCAAGAGAGGAATCCGTTTTGTTAGTCACGTGTACGTTGACCTATATCCTTCTCCTAGCTGCCTTCTTGAGGCCACGAGATCTTGAGAAATTGGACTTGTTTTGTTCACGGCGGAAACTTCGATTTCTTTGTTTTGTTCTACGAAACTCTCAAGCCATTTGTTTGTGCATTGCATCTTTGAATTGTCAAGTATGATGCATTTGAGTTTTGTGTTTAATAGGTAAAATTTATGTATTGTGTTATGAGTTTTGGACTAAATTGATTAAAGCTTGAATTGCTAGCTATACACATGTATATATGCTTGAATTGTAGTCAGTTGTCGATGGCTATAAATGCATTAGCCACTGAGCCGTGTAACTCAACCCATTCCTTTCCCCCTTCTTAGGTGCAGAACGACAAGGTTACCAATCCTTGCAAGGCATCGGAAAACTTCAAGATAGTTTGAGACTTTTGTACTAAGTTAGTGAACATTTTGGATAGCTTTATAGGCATACCAAACATGAGCATCCTTGGCATTTTATTTTAAGGTAGTGATGTGTATGTTGATATGTAGTAAAACTTGTTCAAATATTTACTTTACTTAGTAACGGGAATGAGAATTTGAGGATTTGCAGTTGTGTATGACGATGTTATTTTATAGGTTGAGTATGATGGTTGTAGAAGTGGTATGGGTATGTACATATTCTGCTTCGTTGAGATTGCAAAAATTGTTGTTTGTTTTAGAATAGCATGTCAGAGATTGGAAAGGTTGTATAGGGTTAATCATTTGAGGTGAGATTCATGATTTTAACAAGAGTAATTAGTAGTTGAATTGATATGAAGAGATATGGCATTTTTCAAGCTTCCATGGGAGTAGAAATTATGTTCTGAACTCAAAGGAAAAACTGTATCGATTTAGGTAGAATTAGCCATAGTTACTTTCATAAAAGTTGTAGATCTTTTTCGTGGCTTTCAAACGATATCAAATTTGGAAATTTTAGACCTTAGACATAAAAGATATGACGTTTAGACAAAGCATAGGTACCAGACGAAGCATAGGTACTAGAAGAAGCATCAAACGAAGCGTCAAACGAAGCATAGGTACCAGACGAAGCGTCAGATGAACCATCAAACAAAGCGATTTTAACCCTATAGATGACAAAATCATTTTTCAACGTCTACACAAAAGTTGTAGATCTTAGAGTCCTCTTTGAAACCGTCTTAAGAAGACCCTAATCTGATATCTCTAGTAAAAGTTATACTAATTGTCCCAAGATAGGTACAATATGATTGAGGACATAGTCAGGATTGACTCTTTTGGCGATAACTTCATCACCCGATCTCGAAATGAAGTGATTATTGAATTAATAGATTTCTAACATATTTCTATACCTCTCCATGAATTTTGGTATCCATTAGGGTTGATTCAAAAAATATTTATGGAGAAAAAGTGAGGGAAACGACCGAAAGAGCATGAATTGATTGTTTTACTGAACATACTTTGGTATTTTATTCATATCTTGATCTATGGAGCTCTGAATGAGGCGATTATTGTTTCAAAATAAACTAGAGGTATGGAGATAGAATTGTTATAAAGATGTAAATTTGTGATTCCACTGTTTGAACTATTTTTGGCTAGAGAGATCCTATGGAAATAACTTTATAGGATAATACGTTCACGTATATTGATATTCTGGAATGTTGGGCTCTGGAAACGGGTTCTGAAAAAACCAAGTATAAATCCCTAAAGGAAGTTACAACATCCTTAATCCAATATTCATCATCATCAATTCCATCTCATATATCAAATGAATGAAATAAAAGATAAAAAGAAGAAAAGATGACTTAGAGGATTGGAGGTTGAAGTAGTTGAAACTCCACCTCCTTCTTTCTCTTCTTCTCTCTCTTCCTTCTTCCTCTTCCTTAGCTTTTTTCCCAAGATGGAAAAATGGAGGGTTCTTTTTTATATCATTTCTCTTGCCTTTTGTATCCTTTTCTAATTAGGGTAAAAACTAGGTTTTACCTAGCCCCCAAAGTCTGAAATAACCCGAAAAAATTAAATGCAGAAGGTTGGTCTGCGTCTGTCCACGCGTAGGCCATTATAGTGACCCCTAGGCATGATTGTGTCCTACTAAAATGGTATATGTCCAAACCATTCCAAGAACATGAAAATTAAAACCAATTACTAGAATTAAAAAAAATCTAACTACACAATGTGCTAAGTTATGGTCATTAGCTTAACTATACACATCACAATGCTAACCTAACAAAAAACTATGCAGCTGTAAAATTCACACACAATTGATATGCCATTGTATATACATCCCCACACTTGAACAACACATTGTCCTTAATGTGGAAAACAAAAATACAAATAAAGACAAATAATAATGAAAAAATTAGAGTAAAAATACTTACAATGTTTTAATGGTGATGATGTGGCAATGGAATTTGGAGATACTCTATGTCATAAAATTCCAACATTTCACTCCCTACAAAATAAACATAAAAATCAAAAGTAAAAAATCAAAAAATAAATTGAAAATAAAAATAAAATAAAATAAAAATATCTTGATTCTTAGGTTACCTTCCAATTAGTGCTTGGTTAATGAAATTAGCTTGATGTACTCTATCTTCGACCCTCAACCTGGGTCTATAATAAGTGGTTTGTTATAACCCTTTTTGCCTAATTTCAGCTTAGTAGTTTGTAAATAAGCTATATGCTGCAATATAATAAGAAGGATATAATTCATAAAATTAAAAATGTCAAGTAAGTGAGGGTGAGTTATTCTTCTTCTTCCTCAGTCACCCTTGTCTCCTTTTCTTCTTCCGCTTCGTTTTCTTGAACAAAGACTTCAATATATTATTTAAGATCTGTTTACTTTCATTTGTTCCTTGTTCTCTTCTTCTTCCTTTAAATATTTAACTACATTAATTATCATAAACAAACTTGCCTCTTTTGGATACTTTAATATCTTAATCATATTGAATTTCACTTTTTCATTATCAATCCAAAGGATGAGGTTGTCTTCATCGACATCTACCAAAGCTCGTCCAGTGTTGAAAATGGTATACCAAGAATTAGTGGACAGTTTTAATCCTCTTAAAATTCTAGCATGATGAAATCCATAAGAATTATAAACTTATCCACTTTTATAGGCACATCTTCCACCAAGCCAAATGTTCTCTTTATTGATTAGTCCATCAACTGAATAAGCAGAAAAGTTGGCTTCACATCTCCTAGCCCCAATTTGGAAAATTGATAAAGGCAGAAGATTAATACTTGTGCCTAAGTCACAAAAACATTTGGAAAACTCTAAATTACCAACTACACAACATATAATAAAACTCCTTAGATCTGTCAACTGTGAGGGCAAGTGACTGGTAATTAAGGAGTTGCATCTTTTTGTCATGGAAATCGTTTAATTATCTTCCCAAGTCCACTTGTTTGATAATATATATTTTGTCTAATTTCTATTGAGTTTTCAGGCCTTTATATTTTGATTCTAGTCACCAATTCTTATGCTTTAATACAAATTTGAATGGACTGAGTGAAAATGACGTAAACGTTGTATGAATGTTGGATGGAGAATTTTGTGAGTGTTGTATGAAAAACAATAAAACTTATGCATGAAAGAATGTGATATGTGCTTAATTGATTACGAATTTATTCCATAACACTTAGTGATTAATGATATGAAAATGCTTAAGATACTCGCTTCAATTCATAAATGATTTTAGGTACAATTTAGAAACAAAGGAGCTAAAGTAAGTCAGAAGCACTATATCTGGGCCGTTTTCGGAAGATTCATACTCACTTGTCTTTATGGAGCAAAAAGAAGATTAAAAGCGAGAGAAGACAAGAAAATGCCAAGAAAGATGAGACATATGATGAAAATAACAAAAGGAGTGAAAAGAAGCTAGTCATGACCTACTGGAAAAATTACATAATCATGAATGAAGTCTCACGGTTGTGCAATCTCTTGCAGAGGCATGAGATAGCCCTCACACCCATGCCATGGTGTGTCACAGGTGTGACACACTATTCACACCCGTGACATACCCACTCACAACCGTCACTGGTAATGAACGGGTGTGACAGCCCATGTCACACCCATGAGACCCTACCATATTATCCTGAAACTCAAAGTCTTCATATAAAAGCAAACAGATGGTGACGAAACAAAGTTATGAAGGTTTTGAGGTTTTTGTTTTGAAAAATTTTGAAGACCTGAATGAGAGGTTTTGGGAGTAATAAGAGGGGCAAAACTCTAATCCTTTAGAGACCTATAGAGAGTTAGAAATTTTGATGTCAATTCGGAGGTGACATTAATAGCGAAGACCCGGTTAAGCATTTCTTTCATTATTTGTTGTTCTTTCTACTAGGGATTGATTGTGTTATCCTATGTTTAATGTTTGGGTGTTATGTGAAAATGATTAAATGCTATATTTGATTATTTTTATGTAAGAACCCATTGTTATAATTTTAATATAATTCATAATTGTTATATTTGAGATTCATTTGTAGCGACTAATGGTTCATAATCATTAGGGATAGCATAACCTAGGTTAAATCACCCGAGCTTGTGTGGTTGTTGCTTAGAATGGTTTGTTTTCCTAATTCATAATTCGGTTTTCCAATTAAATATAAAGATCATATCTTAGGTTGTTTGGTGGCTAGGTTTAATTGACGAGCATCTCTTAATTAAATATGACCTAAGAAAAAACTGAGATTAACAGAGTTTGTTGTTAATCTACGATCAATAGTTAAAGGAGAGGTAAAAGAACAACAAATTAATAAAATATGTTTAATTGGGTGTAAGCTGAGATTAAACAAAAGAGCCAGATTCCTAATGAATTCTTCACTTTCATCATTTTTGCATGTTTTCTTTAATTTTTGCTAGTTTAGTTTTCTTATTTTCTTATTTTAAAATCAAACCAAAAAAACCTTAAACCTAATCATTGATTGATTTCATTTCAAAAGTTTTACACACATTCTATGTGGGATCGATTTAGACTCACTGATGCTATAATTGTAGGTCTAGTTTATTTTGAATAGTATTACAACGTGCTACATCAATTTTGGTTTAAAGGGGGTTTTGGTTGATTTTATAATAAAAAAATAAAATGAAACTAAGCTAATGAAAACATTTTCTTAATGTCAAATTTGAATTAGCACGTCGTAACACTACTTAAAATAAACTAAATCTACAACTATAGCAGTGGTGAGTCTAGATCGATGACATAGAGAATGTTTGTAAAGCTTTTGAAATAAAATCAATAGGTGTTTAGGTTTAAGGGGGTTTTATTTTGGTTTGGTTTTGAAATAAGAAAATAAGACAAAACTAAACTAACAAAAACAAATTAAAGAATACATACCAAAATGATCAAGTGATGAATTCATTATAAATCCAATTCTTTGATTCAATCTCATCCTACACCCAATTAAACATATTTCATTAATTTGTTGTTCTTTTACCTCTCCTTGATCTATTGGTCGTAGATTAACAACAAATTCTGTTAATCACGGTTTTCCTTTAAGTAATGTTTAATTATAATGAAAGATGGCATGACTGTATTATGTGAATGTTACATGAAAAAAATAAAAAAACATTGCATGAAAATGATGTGACTAATTGTCACACCCATGACAAGGGGAGTTACGCTCGTGACTTCCATAATCACGGACGTGTCAATGGGTCATGTCTGTGACATAGTCATGAGCGTGACAATTCTCCTACACTCACTTTTAAGATCATATGTCAGGCATGTAGGTAGAGGAGGATGAAACCTAAACCTAAACCTAGACTCTCAAATAAATAGAAAGTAAAGAGAAGAAAAAAAAAAGGAGGCAAGAATGAGAAGAAAAGAGAGAAGCTAGAGGCTGAGAAAAGAAAAAGAAAACAAAGAGCAGAGAACACCATCAAGGAACGAAGAGGTGGAGCTTAGAGTAGAGGCAGAAAGTGAGGGTTAAAGACAGAGCTTGGCAAGACATTCACCACTAACCTCTTCGTCTGAGAGTCTTTATTTTGTTTATTCATTTTTATTTCATCTTTTGCTGCTTTTGAACTCATTTATCTTTCCTCTGTTAAACTTATTTTATTTGTTGTTTCTTGGTTAGTCCATCTTTAGTTCATTTACCCTATTCATCGTTTTTAAATTTCTCTGTTTACTGTTAATATGGGATTGAATTATATGAAGATGATGAACTGTGTTTGTTCCATGATGGGCTAATTATTTTCATGAGAATTAATGTAGCTAATTTAGTTAATTATGCATGATGAAGTGACTGTTTTAGTGTCTCATTATTTATTATATTTTCTGATCTTATTGGATGTAATAGTGTGGCTAAACTTTGCATCTTTTTTATATTAAACAAAGAATCGAGAGAAGAAGTTTAATATTAGAATGAGAAACTATAGATGCTTAAGTTATGAATTAGAAATATATTAACATAAGTGGGTAATTATTATTTAGGTTTACATAATTGATTTGGATGATAAACTTGTTGAATACTAAAGTTAAATTTAGTTTATTATTTGAATTGGTTTTATAACCTAATTAATAATTTTAGCAAGACAATTATCCAATCAGTTCACCTTAGTCATGCATAGGAGATTAAATTAACGAAGTTAATTTCCCAAGAGTTCGCTAAATCGATCAATCAAATTGTTCTTTACTTCCAGTTAAATTAGATTATGTTTCAATTTAATTGCTTTATTTTCTTTAAAACCTTTTACTCGAAAAATTGGGGGAGAATGTTTAGGATTGTATTTTTTGTTTTTATTCAAATTTAATTTAAGTGAATCCATTTCACCTCTTTGAGAAGACGAACCTGGCTATTTAACTACAATTACATCATATACTTGCGAGTAAGATAGCCTCGGTTTTTAGAACTTAGTTATGTATAACAATATGCCTTTAAGAAACTTTACATATGTGGGTATATTCGTCAAAGCTTCCACAAAGGGCAAGGTAATTTGCAATTTCTTCAACTTTTCTATGAACTTTGCAAATTGTGTATCTAGTTTATTCTTTTGAAGTCTTTGTGGGAATGGTATTTTCAGTAGGTAAGGTGGAGGAGTAAAATAAGGAGGATCTTTATTCTTAGCTTCATCCATTTTCTTCTTCTCTTGGTCTTCTACAAGGCAAGTTTAGCTTGTTTTTATTCTAGTTCTTCTAGATCTTTTCCACTCCTAAGTGTGATACCTTAAATTGCTCTTTTGTATTTGCTTCAATGTTTCTGAGAAGACTCCCAACACTTCTTGTAGAAAATACATTTGCTAATTGGCCTATTTGAAACTCCAAATTATGAATGAAAGATGCGAGGTTTTTAGCTACTTGCTTAAATTGCCCTTCCAGCCTCTTCAAGGCCTCTTCCATACTTGTGAGCTTGTCCATTAACTCGCCCAATTTTGAATCCCATGAACTTGACTCGTCTTGCTGAAATCCTAGTAGGCCTTGATTTCCTATTTAAGTCCTTATATTATTAGACCAAAAGAAATTCGAGTGGTTCTACTAACTAGTATTATATATGTTCTAGTAAGGATCAGTACCTACCTAACAACTTGTGCTCCCATAAAGTTGAATTACTACACATTATTGTTTTCCACTGGGAAGTAATCAACTGTGATATGGCTCTCTTATCTGCATAGGTTGCATCCGTGCTTAATTGCTTTAAATGGAGAGAAAAAGGTGGTTGTTAGGTTGTTTAATTGCTTGGTGAGGTTGTTAATCTTAGTCAGCAATGTTTTCACTAAATCTACAGTAGTCATTCCTTCTAGATCTGAGAAGGCTAACTGTTGTCTACTTTGTTTCTATATCCAAAGACAACCATTGGTTACCATTTCTTCTAATAGGTAGTATGTCATGTGCACTGGTGGTTGTATAATTCCTTGATGATAAGCATTAAAACTTGGCCTTATGAAGTCCATAAGGTTCCTTTGCTCTCCGTGATGTATTTCCTCTACCATCATTCTTTCTATCTCTTTTTGAGTTTAACTCTTCATATTTCTCATTCTTACCTTGGGATGTCTAGATTGATGTGTCTTTTACTTTATGTCTAAACTTTCTACTCTTTTTTTTTATTTACCTCAATCACAAAAGAAAGGGTAACAATTCCTTAAATCAAAGGAATTGAAATCATCCTAATGTTAAAATCTCCAACAACAGTGCCAAAAAACTTATTGAGCAAGTTTTATATCTAATAATAAAATCCTTAATACCCACAAGTATACGGATCGTATCCTATATTTTATAAGGTTATCATTCCTACAAGGATTATTCAAGGATTAAAATTTGAATCTAGCTTTGACTAAGGTATTTAGAAAGTAATTTCAATGAAATTAAATAGTAGAAAGTAAAACAAATAATAAAACAAAACAAAGAATTAAGTAACATGAGTTGCCAACTAAATTAGGTTTTAATCAAGATTGAATACTTAGGACTTATTCTTTCCTTATTTTGTTTTCTTAACTATTGTTGATCCAATTATGTTTTTGATCCTAGATTTCCTAAGATATTGATTACTCTCTCGCAAAACTTAATCAATTAACCCTAATTGAATTCGAAAATTTCATATTGCAACCTCTCGATTAACAAAACTTTCCTTAATGTTTTTAATTATATCTAAAGTTATCTAATAGATAATTAATTCCTCACACAAGATATCTCTTTAAATGATTGTTAATTTGATTTATGTAGTACTTTAAATTTCCAACTGTTGTTACACAATCTAATCTAATTACTTTTGACTCATTCTTATGATTTATTGTTAAGTATAAGCATGCACAATTACCACAAACACCAGAATATGTATTGAAATTAACAATAATTAAAGTCAAAATAAATCCTAATTTAACATTTATAACTTCATGAACTTGCTAAACATCTTGGAATTTAGATTACACATCAAGAATAGTTAAATAAATAAAAGGAAAAGAAGAAAAACTCTATTGGAGACTTGATCTGCAATGTTGGAACTTGCTGGATGTTCTTCTTGATCTCCCTTGTTTAATCCACTTTGATTCAATGGCTACTATGTTTTTTATGTCTTTTATGTCCATAAATAGTGCATTAGGTTCTTGGGAGTGTAACTAGGATTTTCTCGCTTTAATTAGTTCCAAAAACACCCGAAAACACTAAAATAGATGAAAAAACTCTCACCTGGAAATTGTCTATCATAATCTTGCTCTTGAGAATTTTCTATCTGTCACCATCATGACATAGACCTACTTCATTCAACCTCCATCTTCTTCATTCTTCAATTTCCTGATTTCCAATACTCACAAGCACATCAAGCACCTCTTGAAACATAAAATTAATAACCAATTATTGCTTTACACTAATAAATACTTAGAATACATACAAACATTAACAATAATATAATTCTAAGCCCATACACATAATAATCGTTTAAGAAATACTAAAAAACACACTAAAATACCTAGCAAAACATAGTATAATTTACACCTATTAGCAAGCTTATGTTTTTCTAAGGATCTCTTGTTGTTTTGTAAAGCTCACTCAAAATTTATGGAAACTCTAATTTCAACTTTAGACTAGTTTAAGGATATGTCTAGTCTTTGTAAAAACCAATAAAAATGACTTCATTTTGGCTGCTAGTGTTGAGTATATGGAAGATAAAGTTGTTGAAATTACTAGTATAAGAAGGAAATAACCTCCTCTCTTATACCTGGGATTACTGATTACTAGAAGGGGAATTCAATTGAATGAATGTTATCCCCTGCTGGAAAAGATTTAAAGGAGATTTGGCTCTTAGACAAATAAGGCTCTTTCTTTTAGGGGAAAATTTCAATTGATCAAATTAGTTTTAAACTATTGTATATTTACTAGAGTTCTTATATTTTCCTTGCTAAGGTGTCATCAAATATGTACAAAAATTGATGAACGAATTCATTTGGGGAAAATACAACTCAAATGGGGATTGCGCAAAAGTTAAGTGGATAGAAGTTTATAGGCCTAAGGATGAGGAAGGGTTGGGAAGCATTGTACTTAAAACTACCAACAAAGTGCTGATGGCGAAAAGACTCTAGAACATATACAAGATAAAAAGGTTTATGGATTAGATGGTTGCATATTTTTTTCCTAATAGGTAACAACTTATCATCCATCTGTAAGGCCCCAATATATACCCTAGATGAAATGTTACATATTTATGGCAATACACGTATGATTGGCTTGTTCTTTGG
>JANIIA010044370.1:0-11683 GCA_027478495.1 Erythroxylum alaternifolium
AATGTCATGAATGCATGTACAAGCATTTACATGTGCAAAAATTCACTATTCGCTACTTATGTGCATATATGAATGCACGAATATGTCAATGCAATATTAAACACTCCTAACCTGTGCTAAATTACCAAATTACCCTTCCCATAAATCAGGGGATGTTACAATTTGAATATTTAATATCAATCATAGATTTAATACTTTGTAACTTATTTCATATATTTCGTGCTCCAGATACTAGAATAAACATCTGACAAGATAAAAAACCATCTTTATCAACATAAAATGACAGACCCATTCTCTGCACTATCAATAGGATCCACTATAACAAGTTGCACACTCATATTCTAGAAATATAGAAAAAAAGAAATTCCACGATCGAACTACCAAAATAGAATTAAAATGGGATAAAAATTGAAAAGATAGAAATGAGTTGTTCTTGTAAATCTAATTCATTGAAATTCCATCCAGTAAAACTGAAGAATTATAAATTTCCAAAAAATAGATAGGAATATCATATATAGAGCCATTGCAACCCCCATCAAAAGGGTAGTTACCCATCCAAGAGCTACTTTACCATATTTCGAATTCAAGGGTTTCAATAAATCCCCCATAGCAGGTCATCTTGGACCTGATCTAGAACTCCCTTCAACACCTTGCATTGCCATAAATCCTATTTTGTATTAATTAAGATATGTTGACCTTGCATACCATTTTGTTTTAAATAAAAGATCGTATCATAGATCCATTTTGGTCTTGAAATTTTATAATAATGGAAATAATGGTAACAACAACCCTAGTTGCCATCTCTATATCTGGTTTACTTATAACTTTTACTGGGTATGCCTTATATACTACTTTTGGGCAACCATCTCAACAACTAAGAGACCCATTCGAGGAACATGGGGACTAGTTGAAGTAATGAGCCTCCTGCTATTGGGAGGCTCATTACTTCAATTAAGATAATGAAAAATCATTTCATCTTTTTAGTTTGGGAGGCTCATTACTTCAACTAATATAATGAAAAATCATTTCATCTTTTTAGTTGGAAATTTGGGTGGTTCACCAAAAAAGATTGCAAAAAAATAATTCCTAAAGTCAAAACTAAGAGGAATTTATAAACTAATGCTTCTATAGATTTGATCGTGGTTTACAATTATAGCTTCCTTACCTGTTTATTGGGGATTGCTCACTTGAAAAAAATGAAATATAAATAAAAAAGAGCAAGATTAAAAAAAGCGGTGATTTAAATCAAGATATTTCCAGTACCCTTACGTCAAATTCGAAAAATAAAACAGAGGTAAAAAGTAAGAGATTAATGTTATATCAGGTTTGTTCTTATAGTTAGATCTCTAATTTTTTTGGAATGCTCCAAATTCTACTTGAGCATCTAAATCTGGATCAATACTAGCAAAAATATCTCTGAATAAGGTTCAAGCTCTATGCTAAATGTGTCTAAAGAAGAAGAGCAGAGCAAACGAAGCATGTCCAGAAGTAAATCAACCCTTAGATTGCTATGAAAAACACCATCAAATTTCAAATTAGCACGATCTAATCCAACAATTTCACAAAATTGAGAACGTCTATCATATTTTTTCATAGTAGCGGGATAACTATAACTAATTTCATTTAGTTCACCATCGTAGAATTCAACAGTTACACTTACTTTTTTGACACTATAATATGATTATGCTTTTCTAAACAAAACATTGGCTCTGTCAATTCCATCTCCATCTACCAAAATAGCTGGAAATGTTTCATAAAAATTAGGCATACAATGTACAAAAAGTTCACGCCCTTCTTTATCTCTTTACTTCTGGCCATGAACCTCCTTTGGGTTTTTTGTTCATTCAACTATTTTATTTTCTGAATTGAATCCAAGAAAAAAAAGGAAGGAAAAAATCAAAGTTGCTAACTCAAAAGCAAATTATAAAAGATTTCATTACAACCAATTGCAACCAATATAGTTATAAACAAATAAAATGAGTATTAAACTTGAATTAAATTATATTCAACTGTATTTCGATTAGAAGGGTAGATTCAAATATTTCATTTAAACATCTTGCATGATATTGTTTTCTTAGCCTTATTTCCCCTTCCGTTCCCTTAATTTATGATATATATAATTTAATTTTTCTCTTAGGAGCGAATTTATTTGAAGAATGAGGACAAGTTCCCAGTTTTGCCAAGTTTGAATTCATTTTCTATTGTTTCTCTTTTCTAATTTATTCTAATTCAAAAAAAAGAGGAGGGGGAACAATAATCACAGATATTAAATTGTATCTTTAATTTTCTTCACCCCCTGTATTAATCTCTAAAATGAAAAAAAAGAGAATGTTAGCGCATCTGGGAAAAAACGACTGATCTCTACCAATAGACTCACTAAAGACTCGAACCATAGAGTACTTATTACTAGTGCCACGGATAGATATGTTTTTAGATCTTCCATTTCAAATCCTCCTTCTTTATTTCCTTATTGTAATTTGATTTTCTTGTTGTAATAAATAATGCTTATTGTGTTATATAGTTCAATACATATATAATTAGATATATATGTAGTTAATGGCTGCTCATATTTATTTTGTCCACGAACCTTAATTCAAATTAAAACATATAATGATTTGATAGATAAGTTTCTTTTTAGTTAATATATAATTATTTTTAGTTAATATATAATTATAACAATTATTATTATTATTTATATGGACATGGATATGAGATAAAAAAAAGAAATCGCAAGAAGCTGCGTATATCAATAGAGAAAATGAAATAAGTATGTGGAAAAACAAGGCAAGAATTCTCTACAATGACATTGTAAATCAATTGAAAGGGATGTAGCACAGCTTAGTAGCGTGTTTGCTTTGGGTACAAAATGTCACGGATTCAAATCCTGTCATCCCTACCTATTACTGACTTTGCCTCTGAGCAATAACAAGGGATCAATTAAGATTAATTAAAATGGGACATACCTAATCTTGTAATCTTGAATGATATTAAAAGCATTCAAGATATAGTAAAAAAAAAATTTTTCCTTATATTTTTCTTTTTCATGATAAGAAGGCATTCTTAGTTCAGTTCGGTAGAATGTGGGTCTCTAAAACCCAATGTCATAGGTTCAAATCCTAAAGAGTGTGATTCTGTTCATATTTTGTTAAGTTGAAAAATTATACAGAAAATATAGAGCAACAATTTCAATTTGACCTCCTATGGATTAAAGACAAGACGAGGTTAAAAAAAAAGAAGGCGTTAATTAATCATTAATCAAAGGCGTAACTAATCACGACGTCTGTATTGTAAATATGCAGTTATGAATAATCCAGCCAAAGTAATATGAATTAGATCTAATACGATTCCAAATAGAAAAACTTCAATCATTTCTTTTGTTTAAAAATGAAAAAGAGAGGGAATATATGTCCTTAAATATTAATCTATACTGCCCAAAAATCTCAATAGTCAAAAATTTTAAATTGATATGGTATGGAGCTAGAAAAGATAATAGCTTGAATACTGCTGAAAAATCTCCTTCTTTTAGGATTTGTTGTTCATTTAAATTAATTTCAAATAAGTCCTATCTTGCTCAGACAGTTAAATAGAACTTAGGTTATAGTTAAAGTTGCTAGTAAAAAATCGAAATAACTAGTTATAGTAGGCATGAAGAGGCTAAATTAAATAAACATTTTTTATATATGTAGAGTTGTAAAGCATTTCCCTAAGTTCAATTTTTTGAAAGATAGGAGGATAAAAAAAACCAATTGAAAGTTTTTAATTTATCAATCATTATCATTTTATCAATCATTATAAATTATAGTTATAGACGTTACTAAGAAAAATAGAGTAATAAACATAGTATAGATAGAAAAAGAAATCAATTCATCATCCATGACATCTATCTATCCTCCTATGATTTCGAATCAAAAGATTTCTTGGACAACTCTTGAAAAATAAAATTGAATATAAAATAAAATAAAATAGAAAACAAATATTAAATCACTAAAATATCAATAATAGTACTTGTATAACTTAATTCAAAGAAAATTTCTTTGAATCACTATATAAATTACTACGAAATCCAATTGGAAAATAATTTCAATTTGGATCCTTTCTTTTAATCTATTTTTTTAATCTTGAGCTAGATCAAATCTGTTAGAGTAGTGCTCTAAAGGCAATTACCTTTATCACTTTTTGTACAAACTTTATTTTGATTAACAATGTAAAAGGCATTATTCATTGATTTGATATTCATTTATATATGAATTGATACTGATCTTAAATTGAATTAATGAAGTCCATGATACAACACATTGGTTGAAGGAAATCATGATGAGATCATGATAATGAGTTTCCTATCATGTGCAATTATGTTAGTATCTAAATAATCCCTATTCATAGGATTAATAAGATAGGACATTATTAGTCCAAACAAATTATCATATGTTATACTCCTTGATTTGATAAAGCAGTGGATCTCACAAACTATAAGCAGGAGTTGTTTAGAGTTCACATGTGGATGCTTACTAAGAGTAGTAAGTACATCAGATGACTGGCTATGAGATTATCATATGGATGATCTATCGAATGTTAATGATTAATCTCATCATAGCAATGGTGAAAATATCCTTAGCTTTGAGGTACTCGAGGATATCTTTAATATTAATCCTATGTTTTGACATCATTCCTTGTTACCTCAAGATAAGGTCACTTTTAGGGTGGTGATTGGGCATAGCTATTGGTATTCAAAGGTATTTAGGTAGCCAATAAAGGATTCACCACTCCTGATAGAAGGAGAGGATACCCACGACCTCTTGTTAGGCTCGTTACTCAAGAGTCTCTGGCCAGAGCAGTTATGTGTCATAAAGAGAGTCTTCAATGATCCATAGAGTAATGAGATCCCAGTACAAGAACTATCATCACTTAGACTAGATGTGATGTAGTCAGCCTAGTGGGAGTTGACACATAGCCCATACTCCAAACCAAGTAGGGTATGGTGAAAGGACGAATTGCACGATAATTGTCTATAGAAAGGTTCATACATTGGATAATTAACTAACGAAGAGTTTGTGTCTTAATCCACTTATATTCCGGCAAATTGACATTAAGAAACCCTTCATAATTTGATTGAATTAAGAGTTAATTTAAGTGCTTTAAACAACCAAAAAGCGAAGGTTTACATGCATAAAATATTAGATGGAAAATATAGTGTGTATCGCCAAAATTAAGCAGGCCATAACCCTACTCAGAGCGTATCCTAAATTGTTGTGTATTGCAAGCCATATTCCCTATCAAATCCCTTGATACTGTCGATGTTTTGTCAACTAAAGCTCTATCACTTGAAGCATCAATCATACTCCTATCTATGAGAAAAAGACCTTCATGGAAGTATTGAATCAACAACTGGTCAATTATTTGGTGATGGGGATAGCTAGTATAAAGTTTCTTAAATCTTTCCCAATATTCGTAAAGTGTCTCCTTGTGTGTTGTCGAATGCCACAAATTTCCTTTCAAATGCTAACAGCTCTTGATGCTGGAAAATGTTTCTTAAAGAAGAGTCTCTTCATTTTAGACCATGTTTGCACATTTTCACCAGCTGAATAATACAACCAATCTTGAGCATCATCATTTCAAATGCTAGCAGCTCTTGATGCTGGAAAATGTTTCTTAAAGAAGAGTCTCTTCATTTCAGACCATGTTTGGACATTTTCACCAGTTGAATAATACAACCAATCTTGAGCATCATCATTGAGAGAAAATGGAAAGGCTCTTAGTTTGATTTGCTCTTTTGACACATTTGTTGGCTTCATACCTATACAAACCACATCAAACTCCTTTAAAATGTTTGTAAGGATCCTTTCCTGATAATCCTCTGAAAATTAGTAATAAATGGATCAGCCCAGATTTTAATTCTAAAGTGTTATTGCCCCTCAAATTTGGAAAGTTAATGTAGTAGGCTTATTGAGCATTTTTGGGCACGGCTAGTTCACGAAGAGTATAATTCGCTTGTTGTTGTTGTTTTGTCTATTTACATAACCTCTTGGCTGTCTTATTGATCTCTGAATCAAATAACAATTGAGTTGTCTTCTCTACTCATGTAACATACATATATTGTCAAGAAGTTCCCTGGAAACGGTGCCAAATTTCGGTAATGTTGTCACTTGCAACCAAATTAATACCAACTATAGCATTGAAAAATGTAGTTAGTGAAGAGTTGAGATCATTCCCATGAGGAACTTTAACAGTAAATGTTATATGAGTTGAAAACTAAAACAAATTGGGGGGGTTTGAATTAATGTAAATCTAAGAAATTAAAAATGGGAAAAATAGAAAATTAACAAAAATAATCAGATCTGGAAATTCAGTAAACAAACATTGTTTTCAGTTCACCTATGTTGTCAAACTAATATGGATATTTTATATAAAACTCAGTCCATCAACAAACATTCATCGGGTAATGTTTTCTCTTAAGATTAGATGAATATAAACATATATTCTAAATGTTCTTATTAGTCAACAACTTATATATGATCTTAAGTTTAATTGATTAATATCTTTATGAACTAAGAAACCAATGAACAAGACAACATACGTACGAGATGCATTTAATCAAGTTAAGTGTCTTCTTAGAATTTTCAAACTCTAACGTAAAGATGGTAATCCTAGTTGCCACTTTGGATTAGCAAGATTTAACATCAAATCTTACTAATCTGGCTATAAATTAAACAAATTAATTCCTAATTGTGCACCCTAGAAATCAATCAATTCAATTAGGAAAATTAATTCATAAGACACTTAATATTCATCAATGAAATAAACTTTATTTAGAATTCTCACACATACTAGATGATAACGTGGTTCCTTTCTACCAAAAAGAAGAATTTAGCTACTCATAATAAAAGTAAAAATCAACAGAGGAATAGCAAAATGCAAATTCTCCATCCCTAGTCTTTTTCCAAAAGAATATGAAAAATTCTAGAAAATAGAAAAAATAT
Organism: Erythroxylum alaternifolium; assembly: GCA_027478495.1. Classification (NCBI taxonomy): domain Eukaryota; kingdom Viridiplantae; phylum Streptophyta; class Magnoliopsida; order Malpighiales; family Erythroxylaceae; genus Erythroxylum; species Erythroxylum alaternifolium. Next base: position 6,978 of record JANIIA010044370.1, read on the forward strand.
TGCAAAAATGTAAAAACTATCTCCAATGTGAACAGTGAATGTGTTTTTAATGATTTTCAATCTCCTCCCTCCTATCGTAATCTTCAGTAGATACACTATTCAGGTTAAAGATCCATGTCAGCAAGGCAACAACTTGATTCGCAAAATGATGAAGATCTTAGGTGGATCGGATTTGATTTCAAATCAGATTGTGCAGATAATGTTTTTCCTTACACATGCCCATGCTTAGTCAATTATTTTTTTCTTAGCTGAGAATTCGAATTGTCCTTAAATTCCTTGCAACTTTTTAATTAAATTTCATCTTTCATGAGTTGAAAATCATTTGAGAACAATTAAGAAACAAGTCCATTAAATTTGAATAATAATTTCAACACATTAAAGAGAGTTATATCCAAAATTAACACAAAAATGACAACTTAACAATCGACGAGTTGTTTTCCTCACTGAAGGTTACCAACGATGATGTCAACTGGTTGTTTTTCTCACCAAAAGTGCCCAAAAACTATGCCAAAGTGTTGTTTTACTCAACGATGGTGCCCAATGACCATTCTAACTAATTGTTTTCTCATCAAAGCAATTCAGTGACCATTACAATGGGTTGTTTTCTCACCAAAGGTGCCCAACGATCATTATAATGAGCTGTTTACTAATCAAAAGTGCCTAGTGACTGTGTCAATAGGTTGTTTTGCTCATCGAAGGTCACTAATAACCATGCCAACTGGTTGTTTTGCCCATCAAAGATTTTCCAACGGGCTATTTTCTCACTAAAGCTCGTCAGCGATCATGCCAACTGGTTGTTTTGCTCGTCTAAAATGCCCAGCGACCATGCCAACATGTTATTTTGCTCACAAAAGGTACCTAGTAATTAGTTGTTTTGTCATTGAAGATTCCCAACGACTCCTACAATGGGTTGTTTTCTCACTAAAAGTGCTTAGTGACTATGCCAACGAGTTGTTTTGCTCACTGAAAGTGGCCATCGACTATACCAACTAGTTGTTTTTCTGACTAAAGATGTTCGTATAGATTGTTTTCTCATCGAAGGTGCCCAGCAGCCATGCAAATAGGATGTTTTGCCGACCAAGGATTTGCCAATGGGTGGTTTTCTCATTAAATCTACCCAATGACTATTACAATGAGTTATTTTCTCACCAAAAGTGCCCCGCGATTGTGTCAGCGGGTTGTTTTGCTCACCAAAGGTGCCCAACAACCACGTGAACTAGTTGTTTTCTTACTGAAGGTGGCCAGCGACCACACCAATGGGCAATTTTCTCATCAAAAGTGCTCAGCAATTATGGTAACAAGTTGTTTTCCTCACAGAATGTGGTCAGCGATCTTCATAATTGGTTATTTTGCTCACCAAAGGTGCCCAAAAACTATGCCAAAGGTTTGATTTGCTCACCGAAGGTGTCCAACGACCATGCCAAATGGTTATTCTCTCATCAAAGCTACCCAGTGACTATTACAATGGCCTGTTTACTAATCAAAAGTACCTAGTGACTATGTCGACAAGTTGTTTTGCTCACCAAAGGTTGCTAGCCACCATTACAATAGGTTGTTTACACGCTAAAAGTGACTAGTGACTATGTCAATAGATTGTTTTGCTCACTGAAGATGCCCAGCGACCATGAAAACGAGTTGTTTTGCCCACCATAGGTCTATTAACGGGCTGCTTTCTTACCGAAGGTGCCCAGCTACCATGCCAATAGGTTATTTTCTTACCAAAGATGCCCAGTGACAGTGTCAACGGGTTGTTTCGCTCAGCAAAGGAGCCCAACAATAACGCTAAAAGGTTGTATTCTCACTGACGGAACCTGATGACTGTGCGATTTGGTTGTTTTGCTCACCCAAGATGCCCAATGACCATTCCAATGGGTTGTTTTACCCACCATTTATGTGCCAAGTGGCTATTTTCTCATCGAAGGTTCCCAGCAACCTTGCCAACGAGTTGTTTTGCTCACTTAAGGTGCCAACGACCATGTTAGTAGGTTATTTTTCCTACCACGAGTATGCCAATGGGCTATTTTCTCAACGAATGTGCTAACAATTACCCACTGAAGGTGCCTAACTACAATACAAACAGGTTCTTTTCTCAGTAAAAATGCTCATCGACCTTAGCAACTAGTTTTTTTCTCATCGAAGGTGCCCAGTGACTATGCCAAGGGGTGTTTTGCTTAGCCAACGTGCCTAAAGACTATGCCAATAGATTGTTTTTCCCACCGTAAGCGTGCCAACGGATTGTTTTATCATTAAAGGTGCCCAATGACTCTACCAAGGGGCTATTTTTTCCATCGAAGGTTCCCAGTGACCTTGCCAACGGGCACTGTTCTCATCTTAGGTGCCCATCCTACCGTGCCATCAGGCTGTTTTATTCACCGAAGGTGCCCAACAATAATGACAAAGGGCTCTTTTCCCACCGAAAATACCCAACAATCTTGCCAACGGGTTGTTTTACTCACTGAAGGTGCCCAATAATAATGACAAAAGGCTCTTTTCTCATCGAAGATACGCAACAATCTTTCCAACGGGTTGTTTTACTCACTGAAGGTGTCTATGGTTGTTATGCCCACTAAAGGTGTGCCAACGAACTGTTTTCTCACTAAAGGCGCCCAGTGATCATGACAACCGGTTATTTTACCGATCGAAAGTTCCTAACGACCTTGACAATGGGCTCTTTTCTCATCGAAGGTGCCCAACTCACTGTGCCAATATGTCATTTTCTTAGCATAGGTGCCCAACGACTATGCCAACAAGTTGTTTTCTCACCGAAGGTGCCTAATGACAATATTAAAGGGCTATTTTTACCAAAGGGACCCTGGGACTGTGCCAATGGATTGTTTTGCTCACTCAAGGCACCTAACGATCATGCCAATGAGCTGTTTTGCCCGCCAAAGGCTCCCCAAAGGTGCCCAACAACTGTGTATATAGGTTACTTTCTCCCTAAAGGTGCCTAGCAACCATGCCAATGGGTTGTTTTGTTCATTGAAGGTGCCCAACGAAAATGCCAAAGGGTTGTTTTGTCACTGAAGGTGCCCAGCTATTGTGCCAGTAAGTTGTTTTGTTCACCAAAGATTCCCAACGACGATGCCAGTGGATTGCTTTTCCCCCACAGGTGTGCCAACGGGTTGCTTTCTCACTGAATGTGCCTAATAACTGTGTGAAAGGGCTCCTTTTCCTAATGAAGATGCCCAACCATAATGCCAATGGGCTATTTTATCATCGAAGATGCTAAGCAACTGTGCCAACGGATCATTTTCTCACCGAAGATGCCCAACATCCTTGCAAACAGGTTGTTTTCTCACCTAAAGTGCCCATTTATTATGCCATCGAGTTGTTTTGCTCATGGAAGGTGCCCATCGATAATGCCAACTGGTTGTTTTGCCTACCAAAGGTGTGCCAACAGACTATTTTCTCACCAAAGGGGACTAGCAACCTTGCCAACAAGCTTCTTTTCCTATCAAAGCTGCCCACCGACAATGCCAATGGGATCTTTTGTCATCAAAGGTGCCCAGAGACCTAGCCAATAGGTTTTTTCCACTAAAGATGGCCAATAGGTTATTTTCCTACCGAATCCACCCTACAACAATGCCAACGGGATGTTTTCTGACAAAAGCTTCCCAGTGAACATGTCAATGGGTTGTTTTGCTCACAAAAGCTGCCCAATGACCATGCCAATGGGTTGTTTTTCTCACCATAGGTGTGCCAATGGGTTGTTTTTCCTAATGAAAGTGCCCAACGACCATGCTAATAGGCTGTTTTGCCTACCGAAGGTGCCTAATGACAGTGCAAGCAGGTTCTTTTCTCACCAAAGATGCCCAGTGATTGTGCCAACAAATTGTTATGCCACCGAAGGTGCCCAGCAACTGTGGCAAGGGGTGTTTTACTCATCGAAGCGGCCCAGTCACCTTACCAATGGGTTGTTTTGCCCACAATATGTGTGCCAACAGAGTTTTTATCATTCAAGGTGCCCAACGACCGTGCCAACGAGCTATTTTTCCTACCAAAGGTTCCTAATGACCTTACCGATGGGTTATTTTCTCATCAAATGTGCCCAACCTACAATGTCAGTGGGTTGTTTTACTCACCAAAGGTCCATAACGACAATGACAAAGAGCTCTTTTCGTACTCAAGATGCCCAATGATCTTGCCAACGGGTTGTTTTGCTCATCGAAGGTGCCTAGTGACCATGCCAAAGGGCTATTATGCCCATCAAAGTTGTGCCAACGGACTATTTTCTCACCAAAGGTACCTAACCATTGTGGCAGTAGGCTATTTTGCACACTAAAGTTTCTCAACGACCATGCTAATGGGCTCATTTCTCAACGAAGGTTCCCAGCCCACCATGCAAGAGGTTGTTTTCTCATCAAAGGTGCCCAGCGACCATGCCAACTAGTTTTTTCTCATCGAAGGTGCCCAATGACAAAGTCAAAGGATTGTTTTTCTCACCCAAGGTGCCCAACAACAATGCCAAAGGGATGTTTTCTCATCGAAGGTGCCCAAAAACCATGCCAACATATTGTTTTTGTAACACCCCACTCCCGCTGGACCCGAACCCGATACCGATGGTGATATCCGAATCTGTGCCCCTCGAGGGTGGCATGTCACATCACTTAACATTTAAAAACTCAATATAAATTTTTTTTTGAAAACTCTTATCACTTATCATTCATGTGGGCCCACTTTTCCTTTTCAAAACCTTTTGTCTACTT
>JANIIA010044391.1:0-11682 GCA_027478495.1 Erythroxylum alaternifolium
TGTTGTATAAACTGTTGATTTTGAGCAATGAAAAGAGGAAGAATTCGGTTTTAAAAATCTTGTGATTTGTAATTACTATTTTAAGTATTTAAATTGATATGATGCCATGTGGAGTAATTATAGTAATTGCACGTAGCGCTCCCTTATCATAGGATATGTACCGGAATGACCTATGGGCGTCCCGGTGCGTACCCTACGGTGAGGGGGTGTTACAACTTAGATAGTGAGATGAGCTAATATGATTATACGTATGATACCTATTATGAATATAGGTTTTATGCATATTTGTTTGAGGCCTAAAGGGGTGTAAGTAGGTTTTAATATTGTCATAGAAGCTATTCCTATTCCTCCATTGAGAGTATTGAACTTTATACCTGCATATAGATCCATATACGAAAGCAAGATGCTTGCTCTTAGAATGAGTCCTAGTGAATTTGCATATACTCATTTGTTATCTTAGGCAATGGTTCCTCACTAAGCAAATGTGCCCCCTTGGCAAATGTAGTTTTAGGTGTTGGGTTTACTCCATAATTATACCTAATGCCATGTCCATTATTTAAATTATTTTATGATTTTATTATGCTTTCTAGTTTTTCACTCCCTTTAGTGAATATGGATAATGAATTCATGAGAATGTTGATCTCCTTTTTCAATGTCTCATTTTCATATTTGGATGCATCTAATATATGGTTGTGATCAATGATCACATTTTTAGGTTCTTTAATACCATGTAATTCTTTTTTATCTTTTTATTCTCATTATTGTATGTATCCAACTATTTTTGAACTTCCTTGAGTTTATAAGATAATTTCTTCTTTTTCTTATGATTTCTGAACTTCAACTAGTTTATCATATGTCAAATCACTATCACTATTACAAAAACTATAGTTAGATGTTACCTCATCATATAATCTAATTATAAAGCATATATGAGCTATCTTTTCTTCTGAATCCTCATTTTCATATTTGCTTGTATCATTCCAAGTTGAGGCTTTAAGTTCTTTGTTCTTAGCTTTATCCTTTTTCTCCTTCTTATAATTTTGTTATAATTGACATTATCTTTGAGTAGAGGATATTGTGACTTCATATGGTCAGGTTTTTTACATTCAAAATAAATAATCTTAGAGGATTTACATTTTTAATCACCTTTACCTTCCTTTACGCCTTTTGTTTTGGAGAAATTATTTCCATTAAAAACTTCTTAAATTTCTTAGTGATAACAGTGAGTTCTTCATTATCACATCCACTTATAGATGTCTCTTCTTCACTTGATATGTCCTTTAAGAATTTAAATGCTAATTCATTTTTCTTTAAAAGCATTGTTTCTTCTTGCGGCTCTTAAATTCATTTCATATATAAGAAGAGATACAATGAGCTCCTCTAATTATATTGTTATTAGATCCTTGACTTATTATATAGTTATAACTTTAGCTTCCCACGTCTTTCGAAGTGACCTAATTAAATTTATTATCATTTCAATGTTAGTATAGGTTTTTCTAAGAGCATTAATAACATCAATAAATCTAGTGTACATACTAGAAATGCTTTCATTATGCTTTATTTGAAACAATTCATATTGCTGGGTTAACATGCTCACTTTTCTCTTCTTAACTTCATTTGTTCCCCTATACGTAATTTATAATATATGCCAAATTTATTGAGTTGTTTCTTACATAGAGATTCTAATGAGTTCATTTCTTCTTAATGCAAAAAATATAATTTGTATTATCTACTATTCAAGAAGAATAATCTTTTATCTTGTAGTTCTCTTTTTTTTCTCTTTAGGGACCTTTATGTTATCTACGAATTTTATAGGTAAAAAGGTGCAATTTGAAACTATTTTCCATAGGTCTCCATTGAGAAAAATATCATCCAATTTTTCTAATAAAGGTAATCATTACCATCAAATAAAGGTGCTCCACTAATTCTTTTCCCTATTAGTTGAAAGATGATGATGCTTCTACATATGCCATTATAATCTTTACTATACGATTTTGTTTGAAATGGTAGCCTAATACACCCTCGATGACAGCACTTGTTAGTCATTAGTAGTACGATAATTTAAAGAGGATAGGAAAGAGAGAATGCAAATCAATTTATAGTGGTTTGGTAAATAACCTATTCCTACTGTTTTTTCTCAAGTCAATTTATAGTGGTTTGGTAAATAACCTATTCTTCTTTCAAGCTAAATAATAACTTTTGTAAAATCTTTTCTCAGTAAAGAGGAACACTTTTACAAACTTCCTTCATAATAAAAGGAACCTCAATGCCACTTGGAACACCATTAAGTATAATACATGAAATTATGATAAAGACTTACAACTAAAAAAGGTATCTCATTTTATCTCTTCGATAATACTAAAAATGCTTATTCGATAAATATGATCCAATTATACTCAAATGCTTGATAAACACTTAAAAATGTGTGTAAAAGACACTCGAATGTTTTTTGATGTAAAAAGCAATAAGAAAGCATATCTTTATATGGTTTTAGGACCCACACTAACTATTGGAGCTAAGAATTAGCCATTAAAATGACTGGTTATAGAGCATTGATTGATTGATGTAGTATATTAGTTAACCATTATGTATTGAATATACATATTTTCTAGTCGTTGAGACATTGGTCTTGACCAAACACCCACATTAGTAGACCAATATGTCAAGAAACAAACTTGTTTCAAGTTTAACCTATATTGGTTAACTAATATGCATTCAATTTATAAAATATGATGTTCACTACACATTGATCAACCATTCTACCATATTAGTCAATTACTGTGTCCTTTAGAGGGACATTGGGTGACCATATCTCACCATATTGGTTGACCAATGTACTAATGAGCTCACCTATTACACTTTTGACTTAAATTGGTCGAATACTAACCTATATTGATTGAATAATGCCCTAAAAATATGATTTTAACAACATCAAATGCTGAACTTGGTTTGCTTATTAAAATTATTATTAAAATGACTTCTAAAGAGCCCTTCAAAGAGTGTTTAAATGATCAAGAGGCTTTTCTTTTAAAACCAAAAGCTTCAATGCCTCTTGATGAATGAAAAGACTTATACAATGAAGTGATATAAAATGTTTATATATGGTGAGCCTTTAATATCATAAAAGTGACTAAATGAGATTACAATTAACATTACAAAATATAGAATAAACTTGATATACCTTGATCTTCTTTTGTTCCTAATTCCATCTACACTTCGACTATTACAAACTTCAACTTCCCTTTATCAACTTTATAAACTATTTTCTTTCACTTATGGCTATATCTTGTTCTTTTCTTCTCACCAAAATTATAAACTCATTAATAGTAATTTTGATCACCAAAATATCGATGGGAACCTTCCTTAGTTTAACACTTATTTTTCTAAATATCTTGTTTAAAATATATAATTATATATTTTCTTTAAAAAAATTGTATAGAACTTTGGAACTTTATTTACACTATAAAATAACAGAGAAGATACAAAATGTGTGTCAAATTGATGAAAAGATGTTGCTTTTTTGATATTCCTTTAGCATTTACTACCATATATGAATTTATACTAATTTCTTATAGAATTTTCATTTCTATGGTTATAGATGTCTTAATGTATAAATATTTTTTCATAATGTAAGGGTATAGTCTTTGAATAAGTGGATTTTATGTTTAATTTAAAATTTCTTTAATGTTTACTAGTTTTATGATATTGTTAATGAATAATTTATGATATTGTTTCATATGGATGAGTATAATCCTTTAGTGGGGAGTTCTAATTTGGTAGCTAGTAGTATACTAATAGAGAGTTCTATAATGTTACCTAGCAATAATATACCAAACGAAGAAATAGTTCATGATGAAGAAACTAGTTCATTGAGAAGTGATGATAGAATCGCTTCATCAAGACTAGATTAAATGATGGAGTCAAATGCAAGTATTGTCACAAGATATTGTCTTAAGGTTCTAATAGTGAAACTTCTCATTTAAAGAGACACAAGGAGTCGCGCAATAGAAAGAAGATGGTATTAAGAGGTCAAACATTTTTTATCCCTAACCTAATAAAATAGAAGAATGAAATGACTACTATATGTTATAAATATAACAAATCAAAGTTTTTGCTAACTAAGATAGTCATTGCTGATGAACAATCACTCACCAATATTGATAGTAAAAACTTTAGTATGTTGCTCACCTTACTTCAATCGAATTTCAAGATACTAATTTGAAATACTGTAAGGAAATAATTTTAGGAGTTAAGATTAAAAGAAAGAAAATATTGAAGATGTTATCGAGTATTTACAAATAAGTAGCCATCGCACCGTATATGTGGATAACTGACAAATAAAAGATGGTTATATGATGATGACATCACATTCCATTGATTAATGAATAGACTTTATACATTTGACTAATAAGGTAAATTATATTATTTAAATTTTTATCATTTATTTATTAATTATGTTATAATTGATATTTTTCATATTTCTAAATGGTAGGTTTATTTATTTGTTAATGCTTCATATAAGTGAAAGGTTGATAACTATAATGGCTAAGTGCTTAATGGAATGGAATAAATCTTTGAATTATAACTCTAAACATTTGTAACAAAAATTATGTTATGACTAAAAAATTAAAGAACAAGTTGCGAGTTGGGTGCTTGTTGATTAGTGGAAGGTTATTCTATATACATTGTTTTGCACATACTGTGAATTTGATTATAAAGGAGGTGTTAAAGGAGGTGTCAGAGGTAATAAAGAAAGCAATAGAGGCAATCTAGAGTGTATTAGAGTGTGATAGCCTAAAGATTTGAAAAATTTAAAGAAAATACACGACAATTACATATTTTATCCATAAAGAAGCTGGTTGTAAATTGTCCAACTAGATATTGAAGTGTTCAATAGGTTGAGACAAAATGATTCTTTATATACTTACTTGCTGAAGAAGAGCAATAAGAGTTGGTTAAAGAACTTTGTGTAAAGTTGGTGATATTTCATAATGTTATTGAGTTATTCTCAGGAATAAAATATCAAACTTTGCACATTTACTTTAACTGTATGTGTGAGATTAAATGATCTTTTTATAGTTGTATTTTTTATTTTAATGAGGTGAACCAAGTCATGACAGAGTAGATGATAGAGAAACTTAATTCTTATTAGTCTATGATAGTACAAACTATAGTAGTCATTTATGTGTTAGACCTAGGATATAATATGGAGGGACTATATTTTTATTATCAAAATTTGTATGGTGATTGGGCTTAAAAACACATTGATATCATTAAAAAATTAAGATATGATTTATTTAATAATTATTAACAAAGATTATATAAAGATCAGGATTGCAGTAGTTTACTTTCAGTATTAGCTTCAACTTCATCTATTGATATAACTAGTATCAGTACCAAATGTAAAGAATTCATTACGGAAGAAAAGGATAGGACTTTTTAAAGAAGGATGAAGTTAGACAAATATTTGGAGGCAAGTTTTATGATCTTAGTTGAAAAGGTGCAATTTAATTTATTATCATGGTGGAAGATATACAGAGATACTTATCCGATCATACAAGGAATTTCATAAGACGTCTTAGCAATTTCAATATCTACTCTTGTTTCAAAGTCTATTTTTAGTGTTGGTAGTTGATTAATTAGTCCTCATCATGCTCAACTTATTCTAATACTATGAAAGCCCTTATGTGCATTCAAAGTTGTTTAGGTGATGAAGATATTCAAAGTAAACTCTATTCTTCATAATATGCTATTTTTGTTTACCTTAATAATTTTAAGAATCATATATTATATTATCTTATGTTTTCATTTTAATATTATTATAGGTTTAAAGACCATTCTTACAATTAAAAGTTTCTTTAAAAAAATTTTAATGATGAATGTATATCTATTTGTTAATTACCATGTGTTGTATATTCATCTAACAAAATTGTTGTATAGCTAGATATAATTTACGTAATAATTTTTTCTATACGTAAATAGAGTAGTTTGAGCTATAATGATCCCAATTATAACGATTAACTAGTCCCTTTCATATACTATTGGTTTGTTTCTCTAATCTTTACTTCTCAATTTACTTTTTTTTAATGTGATTACTTTGGCTTTTTAGTAGTTACTTGTCATATAAGTTAATAAAGAAAACCCCACACTGATATCTCTCCTCATTAGCTCAACTTTAACTTCTATCTTCAATTGATTTATTTTGTATCTTTTTCATTTGGATAATAACATTATGATACTCTTTAGTTTTTAAAATAATATAATTTTGATAATAACGCTGTGATACTCCTTACATAGGTAGAATTTGAATTGATTATATCAAAATTATTGTTCTTTCTTATTTTGAGCATTTTTATGTTTTAATTTTTGAAATTTTGGGGCTTCATAAATTATATATTCTTTTATGAAATTAATTGTTGGATATTTCAATTATGCTTTTATTTGTTCCAATTCCAACCGCTATTTTTCTTAAAACTTGTTCTTAGTGCTTTAGTTGAATTTTTTTATCTTAAGCATAATATCATAAATAGGGAATTTTCAAATTAGACACAATTAGGGATGATTCTCTCAAAATTAAAAGTTTTGACTCCTTAAATAACTAGTACTCTTTAATGAGAAAATTTTTAAATCTTATTCAAATAAGTTTTAATTTTTTACCAAGTTAGTTTAGCACATAACACTTTACATTATGCATTTTTTGTTAATTTATTTCTTTTTGATGATTCCAAAAAGGAAGAGAAAGATTGATGATATTAGATTTAGGAAGTGATGACATTCAGGGGGAGTGATGAAATTTAGGGGAAGTAATTATTTTGTTTTTTTTTCTTGCATTTTATTCAACATGCTTGAGTAAATTTATGTTATCTTCATTTATGGATATTTCTTTCACTTTATATGACATGCTAGAGTAAATTTATGTTATCTTCATGATGCTTGAGTAAATTTATGTTATCTCTATATATGGATATTTCTTTTATTTTGAATATGTCTTTTATTCTTAATATTGAATTATGCTATTCATATTGAATTATGTTTTTTAAATCATATTGAATTATGTTTACACATGAATTAAGGGGGAGTTAATCACGATCTTGATATTTATTTATGCGCTTAATTTCATTATTGCTCTATAATATCAAAAATATTTTTCATCATTAAAAAGAGGGAGATTGTTGAACCAAGGGAGGTTCCAATCAATGTTTTGATGATAGCAAAATATAATTACTACTAATAAGTTTATCATTTTAATAAAAAGTAATATAAGAAGAAATTGAAGTCATAAACTCAAGAAGGTATCTTATGAAGTTGCTAAAAAGAAGTTAAAGATTACAATTGTTGAAATGAAGATCAAACCAAGAACAAAAGAAGATCATCGATTATCAAGTTCATTCTTTAGTTTGTAATATTAATTATAATTGGTGCTCTAAAAGGCTCACCATGCATAAATATTTCATTTCAATACTTTGTATGAGTCTTTACATTAATCAAGAGGCATTTAAGAATTTAGTTTTAATTAAAAAACTTTTGATATTTCAAACACTCTTTAGGGAACATTTTGGAAAGTGTTTAAATCACATTTGGATTAAAAATTGCTTTTGAGTATTTGAAGCTATTAAAATTATGTTTTTATAGAGGTCGACCAACATAGGTTAAATCTATTAAATTTGATGTATCTTGGGCTTGTTGTAATATTGGTTTATGTAATGGTTAATCAATATGCCATATTGGTCAATCAGTATGCCTACTGGTTGACTAGTGTTCTAATGATTAGCAAATATAGTATTGCATACTAGTCATCCAGTATGTTATATAGGTCGATCAGTATACTATATATAGCCATTGTAGTGGCTAGTTTTTGGCTCCAATAGCTAGGAAGGGTTCCAAAACATTATATATAGGTATTTTTCTCATTAGTTTTAGCATAAAGAAGATTATAGGTGTTGTATACACACATTTGAAAGAGTTTTTCACTCATTTAAGCATTATTGTGTCATATTTGTATAAACGAGCCATTTTGAAGTTATCAAATAATAAAGTGAGGAACTTTGAGTTGTAATATTTGGTTTGGGGAATATGTATTATACTTGAGGGTGATCTAAGTGAGATTAAGGCTTCTCTTCACCTTGGAAGAACATTATAAGAAGGGTTCCATTTTCCCAAGAAAGATTGTAAAAAGGTTATTCTTTGCCTTGAAAGAAGAATGATAAAGAATTTTCAAGAAGAGTCTTGGGGAGTGGACATAAGCAAAGGTTATTATTCAAACCATTAAAAATCAGTTTGCATTCTCTCTTCTCTATCCTTTTTAAATTATTGCTCAATTGTTTGATTAATTTATATTAAACAATTTTTATCCTTATTTACATTGATTGTTATTAATTGAGTACTTTAGTTAAAAACTTGTTAAAATTTATGAACTTCTAATTCATCCCCCGTATTGGTTACCAACCATTACATATATTCAAGAAGTTGGCAATATGTGCATTAGGAGCTTCATTAGATAATATATCAAATTGTATATTTTTTAATCTTTTAAATGATATTAGGATTAATCTTAAAATAATGTGCATTTATTTGTACCCTTGTAATGCTCAATTGTGTTCTCGTAAGAGATGGTTTGGCATACTCCATCATGTTTCACTTTTTTATTCTTTCATGTTGTAATTCTAATGTATCTCTAAGTTCTTACTTGGACCATTTCCTTTGATTATGATGTAAAGTTCTCTCAAATTCAAGATCTTTTTTAGGAACACAATTGTTGGTTTCTTTTCTTACACCATAATCACTAATAAACTCAGAATAAATAGAAATAAGGAAAACAAAATATAAAGACAATTTACATAAAGAAAATAATAAAATAAATCTCATAAAGTAAGAAAACTATTATACAAAAATAGAAAATAGTTAATAAATTTCCTAAACTAGTTGCTTCCCTAACAGTGGCACCAAATAACTTAGTAAGTGCATTTTCGTGCTACCAAATTTTTTCCATTGCAAATCTATTACTTACTAACTAGGTAAGTGTTCCTATCATTTGTAAGAAATATAATAGTAAGTTATTGATCTTATAAAAAAGTGGTGTAGATTGAGAAGCCTAACACTATTACCTAGTTTAAGAGCAATAAATGAAAATTAATTTTTATGGATTTCTAAAATAATGAAACATAAAAAAATAAATCAAATAATTTATCATAAAATAGAAATAAACTTAATAATTTTTATTAATAATATCCAAGGAAATAAATATGCTGGCAATTAATCATATGAGAATACAATCAAATAAATATCTCTATATGAGTGCTTTTCCTAGTAGCACTTTTACCTTTATGAATTCATTAACCTATGATTAGTATATTCTTGGGATCGACATGACTTTTTACGCATTAAAATTTATCTATCTTAAGATATAATCATTTATTCTTTAGTTGGTTAACTCGTATCTCTACTTATGCTAACACTCCTTTAAATTCATCCACAATAAAATCTTATGAAATGATTAACCTCTAACACCAGGAAGATCATGTAGGTGTCCCTTGAGAATTCTATCCAACTCCCTTAAGACACAAGGTCACTCCCCTCAATTATGGATCTTACTATTTCTTTAATGAATTGTACATGATCTCTTACATGACCTTGTCTCAGGTGGTGTCACTTATTCCTCTTGATCCTTTTAAAGTACGGGCTATACAAATATGGGTTAGATTGTGTTCCTCTAAGAATTGTAAATGTCTTTATTTCTTTGTTTGAAATTGTCTTTAATTATTGAATAATATTATCTGAATGTCCAATTTACATAATTACCTTAAAAGATATAAAATAAAATAAAATAAGGTAATATGATACTAAAATTAAGCAAAATACTTGATAAAATTTGTGCATAATTCATGCACATCAAGTGCAAAAGGATATTAAGTCTTCCCAACCATATCTATTAGTGGCTTAATGGTATGTTTCAATCAATTAATGGCTATAATATTTTGATGCTCTTTTCCTTATATTGGTTTATTTTTTGAACTATAACCTTTTTTAAGTCTACTCTAGGTTGGCATAGCTCTAGTTATACCTTATTCATACTATCTTTTGCTAATTTTGGCACATCTTTATATATTTTCTTCAATATATGTTGCTAAATAAACGTTGCATCCTTACTAATCACAAACTTTTTTTATGATAGGTTCCAAAAATTGAATCCCTTTACACATTTAAGATGGCCAATAAAGATATACTTATTTAACTTTGGATTATGTTTATGCCTCTCATCACTGAAAACATCCACATAAACAGGACAACAAAAGGTTTTTAACCCAATGAAATCTACATTACTTTATGTCCATACTTCTTTTAACATTCTCCCATCTAGTGATGTCCATTATGATTAATTGACGGGGTAATACCCTGTACTCACTACTTCTGTCCAAAAAGTTTGAGGGAGCCCTATGTTCAGTTTCAAACATGTAGCCCTTAATTATGGATATATTCCTCTTTTAAACTCTATTTTACTATGGTGTTTTCCAAACTTTTTAATGTCTCTGAATCCTATACTCATAAAATTTTTGAAATTGTAAGTTTGTATGCTTTGTACCATCTTCTAAGCTTAAATATCTTTTTTTTTATTCTCCAGCTTAGCTTTATATCCCTTGAACCCACAAAGACCTTAAATTTTTTCTTCCTGAAGTATGCCCAGACTTTTCTTAAAAATTCATCCATTAATATGATAAAGTAATAAGATCTAATCAATGACAACTCTTTAGTAGGAACGTTATCATTTGAATCTATTATAGCAACCTCTCTACCTATATTTGTGCTCTCCATCGTTTTTGTAGATATTTCTTGTCAATCTAGGCCATTTCATCATACTTAATGTAGCCTTTCCTAACTTTATATTATCTCTATCAAATTTATAGCTAAAACTATTTATATGTAAAATGCCTAAAGAAATCAAGTACTTCCTCAAATTTGGTGCATGTCAAACATAACACAATATTTTATAACCCCATTAAGCATCTTAATACTAGCCTATTATATTATGATGAATTTGTAAATTTTATGTCCATCAACTGAATAGTACTAGAGTTTCTTAACATGTATGACCCAAACTGATCCTTGTTTGGTATGATATAAGCATCATATACTCAGTATCTATGAGTTTTAAACTTGGATAATTGAAAAATAAAGCAACATCACTACAATATAAGTCCCTGTTATGCATTACATTATCAAACCTTAAAGAATCATCATATTCCTTTCATTATACTATATCTTCTTATTTAGACAATCCTCTTGATATGCCCTATGTTTACACTTATAGCACCAAATTGTCTTTCTACATTTGAATTTATATTTAAAACTCCTCTTGTACAAGCCATCCTTATTTTGCTTCCTCTTATAGTCCTAGTTTCCCCATACAAATCCTTTACCTAGAGGTCTTTCACTGGTATTGAGTCAAAAACAAGGACGGTTCCATATTCTTCTTTGCCAAAAGACGAAACAATCTTTATAATATCAATTTTGAAGATTTACAAAGTCAAAATATTTCTTGTTTTATATCAGCAGATGAAGAAAAACTGATCTGGCATAAAAAGCTAGGTCATGTTAGTTTTAAACATAGTTCCAAGTTGATTAAACATGATTTGGTAAGAGGTTTACCAAAAATAAGTTTTAACAAGGATTTCTTTTGTGAAAGTT
>JANIIA010044578.1:0-11674 GCA_027478495.1 Erythroxylum alaternifolium
TACCAAAATTATTTATTTACACGGTCCTTAGGGGCATACCCCGACCCGTAATACACTCAAAAAGGTGGATAGCCCTACTATATTGTCGGCCACTACATCAATATATCCCAAGCCGTCGAACCAAAATCCCCAGTACACCCAAAGTGAGGTTAGTACAGTGGTATCCTCAATGAACTTCAGTAATGGTACATAATCCATGCAAAAGTCAAAAGCCTATATCTGAATATATTACTACCTGATGAAACTTCAAGAGGTAGTATATTATTCAGATGTAGTAGTAATCTGTCAAAAGAAATAGTAATCCGAAATCCACCCTAATGAAGCGTGATCCATCAGTGTAAGGTGAGGTCCCACAACAATTTTACCCTTTATGACCGCCGGTGAACAGTGTTTTCGGCGGTGCACAATGTCACCGCCAATGAACAGTGTTTCCGGAGGTGAACAGTGTTGCCGTCGTGTGAATAGTGTTCCCGGCGGTGAACAGTGTACGCCGATGAACAGTGCATGCAATAGAGAATTCAAACAGCTATCCGTAGAATGCACACGCCATCTCTTAGTAGGACCTTGGTGATATTCAGTGATGAAAGCCATGCAAGCAATTGGTGTAACGCACGTGAACAGTCCCATGCAGCAACAGTGGCATGCATGGGACGTGAAGCAGCGTCCACAAAAATGGTCAACATGGTCAGCGCACAGTGACACGTGAACAGTGGCATGCATATGAACAGTGTCATGCACGTAGCCTCCAGTCTCGTAGACTACACGCAACAACCAAATATCAAGATTCTTGGCAGAACGTTTGCTTCCATCCGATACTGTTGGTAACAGTAAGTGCAACTGAAATATCAAATATAGCCGCCGGTATCATCAGAATTGTTGGATAGTCCCGATAAGGAGTACCTACAAAATGAGCAAACTGGGTTAGAAAAACAGGGTAGTCGTCGCCGCCTACTTGCACAACGGACTCAAGTCGCGCCTATTCATTCACATGTCATCATCCAGTGGGTCAGCCGAAATGAAACAGATGACTATGCCCAACAGGACGATGCCCATTGTACCACTTCCATCCGCACTGTACGGGTCTTCGGCCCTAATAAAGAAAACTAACAGCAATCTCCTTCACGGATTAAGACAATATACTGTACCACCCTGGACCATCGTACCCCATGTTTCCATCGTCAAAGCGTACAGATAGTCTCCATGGTCTAGCACTGTTGTCGCCATCAAAAGGATATCAATTCAGCTGGGTATAAACGAAATAATATTTTAT
The DNA here is from genome assembly GCA_027478495.1 of Erythroxylum alaternifolium. Lineage (NCBI taxonomy): Eukaryota > Viridiplantae > Streptophyta > Magnoliopsida > Malpighiales > Erythroxylaceae > Erythroxylum > Erythroxylum alaternifolium. The sequence continues at coordinate 1,271 of JANIIA010044578.1, forward strand.
ACACCACCAGTTTAATTCTGTGCACAACATCAGTTAACTCAACATCTGTAGATTCAATGGAGGCCGCATTCCGAGTGTTCCAGATGATATAGAGCGTACACAGTAGGCCCGATCTAGCGGCTTTGCTCCGTAGTCTTACTCCAGGGTATTCCCGCCAGATCCATTTGATTGCACTGGAAAGGGAGGACATCGTGCACCTCATACCCATCCAAGATCGAATATAGTGCCATATTCGGCTCGTTATAGGACACCGAAAGAATAAATGGGTGATTGTTTCAGGTACTGTTTTGCAGAAACAGCAGAAGTGGTCCAGCTCCAAGAATTGTAAGTGGTCCTTCGTAGGTAATTTATCACGACAGCTCATCCAGGTTATGAAGGAAAATTTTGGTGGGATATAGCGTTTCCAAATAAAACTCATCCACGGCTGGATAGAGTGCTTAATCCGTATCAGTTCATATATTTTTTGTGCAGAGAGCATGCCATTGGTGCACAAAGTCTACAGTCCCTGTTCCAGGCCCCTACAGCTGCCCAGATGAAGAAGTAATGTGTCTCGAATTTGTGCTAACCTTTTCATAAGGGCTGAATGTTGTACATGCGGCTGCCATTCCCATACGGACCTTCCTTTTAGATAAACTATATGCACCCATCGAACCCATAAGGAATCTGCCTTTGCATGTATATTCCACAACACCTTGGATAACAAAGCCGAATTCCAGATCTTGAGATTCTTTAAATCTAGTCCCCCTCCCTCTTCGGAGCACACAGAGTATCCCACACTACCCTGTAGTGTCGACCGCCCCATAAGAAAATCCGACAGAGGGAGGTGAGTCGCTCAGCAACAGTAGCCGGAATCGAAAAGGATTGAAGCCAAAAGGATAGAACTCCCTGTAGGACTGAACGTATTAGTTCCAATCGACCCGCATAAGACAACGTTTTCCCATTCCAAGCATTTAGGTATGATTCGATCGTATCCAACAACACCGAGAACTGCGCTATTGACACTTTCACGGGAGCTAATGGAACCCCAAGATACCGGACAGGAAAGTCGCCCGGTGTATAAGCTACCATTTCAAGAATTTCATCTTTCTCCCGGCCAAAAACACCAGCAAGGTAAATATTAGACTTGGTGGGGTTGACCCGAAGTCCTACACTATCATTCAACTCTTCCAAGGAGTTCAAAAGGATGTGAACAGACATATAATCCCCACATGAAAACAACATTAAATCATCCGCAAAAGCAAAGTGTGTTATACCCAGCTGGTGACATTTCGGATGGTGATTAAAATCGGTTCCTCTAGTTTTCACTTTCAACAGACGGGATAGATACTCCAAGCATAAAAGAAAAAGGACAAGGTACATTGGGTCCCCCTGTCTTAAGCCTCTTTTACTTGGAAACATGCCGTGGAGAGTGCCATTGATGGCTACCGAATACGTGGCTAAAGTGATACAGGCCATGATCCAACGTATAAACTGGGTAGGGAATTGTAGCTCTGTCAACATATCCCTTAGGAAAGTCCAGGAGATGGTATCATAGGCTTTAGTCGGGTCGATTTTCAACATGCATCGGGGAGATATGCGTTTTTGGGTGTAACCTCTCACCAATTTTTGGGCCAAGTATACATTATCCAGTATGGAACGACCCGGGATAAACGCCGCCTATTATGGGTCCACTATTTTATTTACCACCCTACCTATACGTGTGGCCAGAATTTTGGTGAGGATTTTATAAATCACATTTAGACAAGCAATAGGTCGGAAGTCCTCTGCACGTAAATCTGTCTGTTTCTTCGGTATGAGTGTCAATATGGTGTGATTAATCTGTTTCAGCAAACACCCCGAAGCAAAAAACTCCTGCACCGCCCTAGTGACCTCCTGTCCAACCACAGGCCAAGAGTGTTTGAAGAATGCCGACGTATAGCCATCCGGCCCTGGGGATTTGTCGAACCCGATATCATGCAATGCTCTTTTTATTTCATCTTCCAGAATGGGGGCCATCAATTGGTCCTGCGTATCAGAGTCCAACAATGGTCCCTGTGTAACGACAGTGGGGTCCAACTTACACACCATAGGGGAAGAACCAAACAACTCCTTATAAAATAAAAGCGATCAATTTGCAACCTCCCCAGCCGATTCGGTTCTAGTACCATCAGATTTCAGTATGTAGGGGATGTGGTTCTGTCTATTTTGGGTCGCTTTAATTCGGTTTCGGATCAACTTTACCTTGTCTACTGTATCTTGTATCAACTCTGGGCCTTCAACCATTCTCAAGCCCTCTTCATCCTAATTCAGTGGCGACTGACATTTCTTACCATACAGTGCCTCATATGATGCCATCCTAATACTACTGTGAAAATGATTATTATATGCAAATTCAATAAGTGCCACATATTGGTCCCATGCTCCTTGGAACTCCAATACATAAGCTTTAAACATATCCTTAACAGTCTTGATTGTCCTCTCACTTTATCCATCTATTTGAGGATGAAATGATCTACTGAAGTTTAACTTAGTATCCATAGCAGACTGCAAACTGTTCAAAAATCTCAAAGTAAACCTAGGATCCCTGTCCGATACAATGGACACTGGAACCCCATGCAGTCTCACCATTTCATTCACATACCTTCGGGCCAACTGATCTAGTGAATTATTCTCTCTTGCTGGTAAGAAATGGGCTGACTTAGTCAATCGGTCCACTACAACCCATGTTGCATCATTCTGCCTCAGAGTTCTAGGCAATCCCATAATGAAGTCTATAGTGATTCATTCCCATTTCCACTTTGGAATAGGCAACGAATGTAGCTTCCCAACTGGAGCTTGATGCTCAGCCTTAACCTGCTGGCATGTCATACACTTAGAAACATACTCCGCCACTTGCTTCTTTATTCCAAGCTACCAAAAATGTTGCTTCAGTGTGTTATACATCTTGGTAGTACCAGGATGTATAGCATAGGCGGCCATATGAGTTCTTCTAGAATTTCTTTCCTCAAATTATCCATATTAGGCACACACAGCCTCTGTTTTAACCTTAGTGTCTCATCTCTCAATTCAAACTCGAAATTCATACTTATCTTCACTTTCTCTATAAGCTTCACCATATTAGGTTCTTTACTCTGTAGCTTTTTGATTCTATCATGTAACATCGACCTCAACTTCAACGTAGCGATCAAGGCCTCATCTTGCTCCAGATTTAACTCTACATTTAGAGCTCTCAAATGAATCAAGTTAGGTAACCTCGATGTCTGAATCTGAGCTATACTAGTATTAGACTTTCTGCTCAAATTATCAGCCACCACATTAACTTTTCCCGAGTGTTACTCAATTATGCAGTTATAATCTTTCAACAGCTCAATCCATCTCCTCTGTCTCATATTCAACTCCTTCTGACTTAGCAAATACCTCATGCCCTTATGATATGTATAAATCTGGAATGTCTCTCCATAAAGATAATGTCTCTATATCTTTAGAGCAATGACAACTACAGCTAGCTCTAAATCATGTACCCGATAGTTAATCTCGTGTGACCTTAATTGTGTCGATGTGTAAGCGATCACCTTACCATACTGCATCAACACACATCCAAATCCTTGTTACAAAGCATCACTATACACCATATATGCTCCAGTTCCTGACAGAATGGTTAACACCGATGTCGTAGTCAACCGATGCTTCAGCTCCTCAAAGCTCTCCTGACATTTTTCATCCCATCTAAACACTACATTCTTCCTCAGAAGCTTTGTCAAAGGGGATGAGATCAAGGAAAACCCCTCGACAAATCTGCAGTAATATTCGGCCAATCCTAGGAAGCTTCAGATTTCAGACACATTCCTCGAAGCTTCCTAATTTATCACTACCTCTATCTTCTTTGGATCTACCTGTATGCCTTCTCCAATCACTATATTGCCTAAAAATACTACTTGATCCAGCCAAAATTCACATTTACTGAATTTGGCATATAATTGCTTCTCCCTCACAACCTGCAGAACCATTCTCAGATGCTTGGCATGCTCTTTTCTATTCTTTGAATACACCAAAATGTCATCAATGAACACAATCACAAACCTATCCAGGTAGGGCTGAAACACCTTATTCATCAAAGCCTTAAATGTTGCTGGGGCATTAGTTAACCCAAACGGCATTACTAGAAACTTGAAGTGCCTATATCTACTCCTGAATGCACTCTTCAGTACATCAGCCTTTGTTATCTTCAACTGATAGTATCCTGATCTCAAATCCAGCTTAGTGAATACTTGATCTCCCTGTAACTGATCAAGTAAGTCATCAATTCTAAGCAACGGGTACTTGTTCTTAACTGTTACTCGATTCAGTTGCCTATAATCGATGCATAACCTCAAAGTCCCATCTTTCTTCTTTACAAATAACACTAGAGATCTCCAAGGTGAAACACTAGGTCTAATAAAACCCTTTTACAATAACTCTTGTAACTGAGCCTTCAACTCCTTTAGTTCCTTAGGTGCCATCCTATATGGAGGGATAGATATAAGAGCAATACCTAGAACTACATCAATTGTAAACTCCGTCTCCCTATTTGGAGGTAAACCAGATAGGTCGGTAGGAAACACATCTAAGAATTCCCTAACCATCAGAATGTCCTGCACATTCAGCTCAACTTTGGTATCAATGACATGGGCCAGATAGGTCTCACATCCACCCTGCATCAACGTCAATGCTCTCAAGAAAGATATCAACCTGGCTGGCACTACTTAACTAATTCCTCTGAAAATCTCTCTCGGCTGACCAGGAGATTCTAGTACTACCTTTTTGGTATAACAATTCATGATAGCGCTATGAGCAGCGAGTCAATCCATGCCTAAGATAATGTCTATCTCCCTCAACTATAGTATAATTAAGTCTGCCTCCAACTCTGCCTGGTCAATCTGAATCAAACATCTCTTGCAAACTTCTCCTATCACTGTAGTACTACCTATTGGTGTACTCACCTCTAATCCATACTTTAACTACTGTCTATCATAATGTAGCCTATATGCCAACTGCGGTATGATGAATGAATGCATAGATCCAAGATCTAGCAATGCATATGCTTTAAAATCATAAACAAGTAGCGCACCTGCAACAACATTTGGAGAGTCTTGTGCCTCCTCACTAGTCATGGCATAGACTCTGGCCTGAGATTGAGGTAGGCTACTCTGTACAGAAGGACTCCCTGTGCTCACTCTACCTCTACCATGGCCTCTCTGTCTAGTCCCACTACCTTTACTCTGCTGAATAGTAGTTTCACTCCCCGATCTGCCACTCATACTAGACTGAGTTCCCATAGTATCAAGACAATCTCTAATCTGGTAGTCAAAAGAGCCGCATCCAAGGCAAGCTCCAGTCAATCTCTAGCACTCACTACCGTGGTTCTTCGTGTAATGCTCACATAGGGGCAACTGACTCTGCACTGTACCTCTTCCACTGCCAGTCTGTGCAAAACCACCTCTTTGTCTGAATCCTGACTGCCTTGATCCAGTTGGTGGTCTGAAAGCTCTATTCTGGCGTTTACTGAATCTTCTGCCATAACCACTTCGACTCTCACTAGACCTCTTCAATCTGGATCCTTTCCCAAACTCTACTTTTCCTTATCTTACTAGCTGTTCAAGTTTGATCGAAGTAGCTTTCAACTCGGTGAAACTGCTCAGGTTGGAGATATTTAGTCTTATTTTGATCTCTATGTTTAGCCCATCCTCAAACCTCCTACACTTAACTTCTTCGGCAGGGAATCAAAGTAGTAACATACCCCATCAGCTCATTAAACCTGATCTCATACTCTGCCACTAACATCCTACCATGCTTCAAATCCAAGAACTCCTTCATCTTCCTGTCCAGATAGATCTTAGGCATGTAGTCCTCCTTGAAAACCCCTAGAAAGTCTCCCCAATTTTGGTTGCAAGGCTTGTTTTACTGCCTAGAACAGTCTTCCACCATTGGTAAGCTGGGCCCTGTAGTAAGGACACTGCATAGTCAACCTCTCGTCTGGCTCGTAGTCCATCTGATAAAAAACTCTCTCTGTTCTTTACAGCCATCTCTCGGCCTTCGCAGGGTCTGTACTTCCATAGAAGTCCACAGCTCCCTGCTTCCGCAGCTTATCATACCTCTTCTCCCTTCTCTCGGGAATTCTAGGAGGCATTACCTCCGATTGAGGTACAGAGGACTCTCTACTAGCTCCTACAGATCCTAGGTTAGCTGATTCTCCCACTTGTTCATCTATGGCGGACGACTTATAATAAACAAGAATTTCAATCATTATCCGCATTTCTCGCGATTTCATGTTTAACATTTCTATATGTCCCTATGGATGCCAAACCATGCTCTGATACCACCTAACTGTAACACCTCTATTGCTATAAGGTATATACCGGAACACCCTTATGACATTCCAATACATACCCTATAACATTATCGAATAACAATACATGAAAAAGGGTATGTATTTCCTCTTTCATGTAGTATATTCATCTACTATCATGTAAATGGTACTGATTTTACCGACGAAACCGTCGGTAAAATCAGTACCATTTACCGACAGAACATGACTAACCATCGGTAATCACAGACGAAATAACCAATTTTGTCACCAAATTTACCGACGGTAAATAACCGTTGGCACACTCATGTCAGTAAATGGTACTGATTTTACCGATGAAACTGTAAATTTTCGTTGATAAATCAACCAGAAAATTTTTTCAAAAAAAATATACCGTCAATAAATTTTATTCGATAATGTTATGGTTGATGCATAATTTAAATAGTTATGAATTTAATAATATACATTTAATTTGTTTAAACAGAAAGTCATTTAATGATATAAAGTTAAAAATATCTTAATTGATAATAAAAACATTAAATTGTACATAATAAGTATTTGTAATTCAAATGAAATGACTAAAAGTACACTATTGATTTAGTAATGGCGGATGCTCTGATTGGTGTGATAAGGTGCTACCCCTACCCTTCAACTCATCCACCTTATTACAAAGCTGAGCTATGTACTCCATCAATGTTTGCACTATACTCCGAAGCTCTTGGACTTCATTGGTTGTGGACCGCCTACTAGATGCTGTTGTACTGGACGTGGAGGATTGTGAATAACATGTATTTGCAAATGAACCTAAGTCAAATATCCCTCCACGACGGTCCCTACCACCCATTGCATGAAGATAGGTTTAAGTCTCATTAACATCTTCAGACTGCTAAGGCTGTAGTTGAATGCTTTCTTGTATTTAATCATATTAGAAGGCAATGTTTATATTAGTAAGTAATAATTATTAAGCATTAATATTAAACCACAAATTTCATATACATTTAGTTCTCTACAATAGCTATTGATGAATGTCATATCATCATACTTCTTAGTGTGAGTGTAAAAAGAGCTGATGGGGTATAGGCCTCATGGCCATAGACTTTTCTTGCATAAGAATAAAATGTTATAAATGAAATAGAATTTATAAAAATTTTGATAAAGTTTCCTCTATTTTTATAATATTTATACCCTATTGAACAAAGAAAACAAGTGGACAACACAGCCATATGTGGTATCAGACATTTATAATATTATCATTCTCTATAATACACATATTTTCATTCCAAAATTCACACATAAATTCAATTGAAATACAACAAAGTAAAGAAATCAGAATATAAATGTAAAATGTAGATATTTATAAGTCTCTCAGCATGCTCATAGTGAGTAATAGATCCTCCTATATATACAGGAAGACTCTCTTCCCCGGTCCTCCACGTCTGTTAGTAGAATTACGCTCTAAAACTATCATTGCCTCAGGTGATGTCTAATACTACTGCCAACGACTCCATATTTGTTCAGAAATATAAGGCAGTTGTACACCAACCCTATGTATCGTAGTAACAAAATCCCGATGATGTGTACGTGTTCGTCTCTCCCATACTTTGTAAATGATCATGTCAAATCTAGAATCCCAAAAAAATTCTTTCTGAAATAAAAGGAAAAACATTCGATAAATACTTATAATGTAATAATATTTATCTAATTAATGTATAAAATTAATTAAAAAAGAAAATAATAATTTTTTGTTGTATCTCAAACTCTTGATAGTAAAATTCCTTTATGGCCTGAGAGATATTCTTTCATACATAACCCTTAAGATCAATCTTCTCCTTGAATTTGGATGTCATGTTTTTTGATTACGGTCCAGATGGAATCAACCTAATATAAAAACAAATAATTTTATACCATTTTTAAAATTGAAACCTATAACTTAATTATAAAAATATAGTGTTTCATGTATTTTCACTTACATATTATTGACAATTGTAATGTAAGTTCTTCCATCAGGTCCCTCAGTTCCAGGCTGGTGGCCGCTTCCTTCATCCTCATTGTTTACCCTTGATATCTCTGTCGATATAGGGGTAGTGAATGATGTAGGGGTGGTGGATGGTGTAGTAACAGGTACAGAAGGTGATGCCTCATTTGCAAGTGTAGTTGCTAGAGAGGAGGAGCTGGTTCAGTTCCAGCTACTACACCATGAGATGCTTTACCTGTACAGTAAGTACCTCCAAATCGTGGTCTGAATTTTGGTCGCATCATATCCTGTCTTCTCTTTGGTGGCATATTTCAACCTGAAATTAATATTTGATTGAATTTTTTATAAATATTACAATTTGATTTCAATATTTTATATAATATATTGACAAGGAAATAATTGATTTGTTAAATATAATATTTAATTACAAACACAAATTAATCGCTATCATCACTTAATTGTAAATCAAAATCATCTTCTTTGTTTGAAGAATTTGAGTCAAACTCAAGCTCTTCTTCAGATCTTTGTCCCTCCTCATCCTCTCTAGATAAAATTTCAACATATTCATTACATAGATCATTCAAAGGTTCATTATCCTCATATATGACAGATGCATTTATTTCATAAGCATCTTCCTTAAACGATTCACTTTCAATTCTCTATTCTCCTTTTTCATGTGATTCAAAAACATCTCTAGGTTTAACTTTACAAATGGCCAACCAATCTGACTTTTCTTGTCGTAAGCTAGGAAAAGGGACATAATACACCTGGATTGCTTACATTGCCAACACAAAAGGTTCAAATTGTCGAAATCTTCTTCACTTATTCATTTCAACTAGATTGTATCGGCGATACACTTTTATACCAACATTTAGAGTTGGATCAAAACAATCATACTTAAATATCACACTTTGTTTTATTGGCAATACAGGGTACTCAATCTCAAGTATCTCAATAAATTTACCATAGTAATCCATCAATTCTCCCTGTATGCAAACTCCGCTATTTATTGTTGCCATGCAATGACCATAATATTCTGTATGATATTTGTATCCATTAACGAAATACACTGGATGTGATTTAACAATTCGTAAAGGTCCCTTCGTAAGATCACATATGAACTTGTTCTCTATTGGAATTTCTAAGGCCTATAGAAAAGAAAATATCATATTAAACAGTATAATGTCATTTAAACACTTAAACCTTACAATTCAGTCATTTCAATATTTGTAAGTGAAAACTTACATATTGCTCGAACTATAGAGAAAAGTGTCTTCCAACTTCTTTATTGATATCATCCTGTGTTTTGTCAAGCATGAGCTAGTGTAACAATTCCTCGTATAATATAAAAACATTATTGTGTATTTCAGTTATGAATAACACTAAATTTCAAAATCCAAATAATTAATTTCAACTTACTACACGAAAGGTTGAACCTCTTGACAGTTTAATAAAATGTAGCCATGGGCAGCCTCAATTTCTTCCTTTGTTAACATTCTTCTTGTTGAATGTCCATATGTTCATCCAGGATATGTCAAAATGGATAAGTTACCATCAGCATCACTAGTTCCTCTCCCATCGTCATTATGTGGAACTTTTCTTTCTCTTGTGTGAACATGCGGCTTAAAATAATGTGAACAAATTATACTAGCTTCCTCTACTAAATAAGCATTACATATCGAACCTTCAACTTTAGCCTTATTTTTCATATTTTTCTTCAAATGATGCAAATACCTAAATGAGCGAATAGGTTTATACCAATGTAGTTATTAAAACATGCTATCACTTCAATTACAATCATTTTTATTGAATTACCTCTCAAATGGATACATCCAACAATATTGAATTGGACTGGCTAGTTTAGCCTCATGTGCTAAATGGACAAGTAGATGCTCCATACAATCAAAGAAGCTTGGAGGAAATATCCCTTCTAAATTGCACAAAATCACTGGAATTTCCTTTTCTAGTTTTTCCATTTCAGCCAACTGGATTTCAGATGATGTTAAGCTTTTGAAAAACAAACCAAATTCTGTTATTACTTCCCAAACCTTATTCGGTAGCAACTCCCAAAATGCAATTAGAATTAGCCTTTGCATAAACACATGAC
>JANIIA010044588.1:0-11673 GCA_027478495.1 Erythroxylum alaternifolium
TCATAAATTTAGGTATCTTTAATATTATATAATTAAAATTATAAATAGTAAAATATTAAATTAAAATAAAGAAAAAAATTGGGAATAAACTATTTGATAAAATATAATTGTTTATGTTAATGTAAATGTAAATGAAATTTATATATTCATTATGCTTATAGTAATAGCAGCATGAATACTAACCATTTCGTCTACTTGACTAGAAGAGCAAATATCATTAGGTATTACATCATCTTCATCGCACAAATTAAGCTCTCCATCCACGTCAAACTTTTTGAAATGAGGATCATCTTGAGAATGATAACGGATATAGTTGTGAAGTGCCATAGTCACGACCGTAATTTTCACTTGCTTATTAAATGGATATCGTGACATTGTTCCAAGTATGAGTCACTTCTTCTTCCATACGCCAATGGTCCTTTCAATCACACTCCGCAATGATGAATGAATATGATTAAAAGTCTCCTCTGGTCCACTCAGTGCACTACCATGATAAAATTCTGGGAGGTGATACCTTTGGTTTCTATAAGGTCCAAAATAACCATTTCTATTTGGATATCCAGCATCCACTAAGTAATATTTACCTGTAATATGTAATGCATATTAGACGTGTACATCGAAGAAATGTTCTTAAGGATTGAACTTAAAGCCACGTATACATAGCAATCATATAAATTATCGACATATGTATAACTTGTACCTTGGGGAGGTTTTGAAAATTTTACGTAATGTGAATTAAGGGCATTATTGAATATGCGAGCAGCATGCCGATCCTTCCTAACTAACCCAAACAAATGTGAATAACATATCGAAATTGCATAGTGCCATTACATTTTGAGTAGGTTGGTCTTTTCATCCAATATAAGGCACTTGTAATGAAGGTGGTAAAGTTGCCTTTACATGAGTTCCATCAATAACACCAATGCAATTATGAACATACAAGAAAAAAAGTATGTGAAAAAATGTTAGTTTAAATTTTTCATAAATATAAACTTTATAAAATTGAAAAGAATTTACCTTAAAGTGAGGGCAATAGTGAGAATCATTTTTTATCTTCAAAAGAACTATTTTGAATTCTATATCAGTTGGATTTATGATGTCTATGGCCATGGTGGCTATAATATCCAATACAGATGCAAAATTCCTAGAGACAGTCTCGCCCAAATGTTGAAAAGTTTCTTAAACATTTCTAATACTTACTCCATGTCCGAGTGTATATAAAAACATCCCTAATAACTCCATAAGACTGATATCCCTAATGCCTCTAAAATTATATATGAGTTGGAGCTCATGGCATAACAATATAAATACTCTTTTATCCATCCTAAACATATTCAAACACCTTCGCTCATTGCCACCTAGGATTTCATTAATTTTGCTGCTTTCAAAATAAGGAAAAACCATACATGGTTCCTTACGTATATGGTAATTATACCAATCTATGATACTGGCTACACTTAAAATCACATCATGCTCAAATTCTTCATTATAATCACCTTGATATACCATACCTACAACGATGAATACTACATATTATAGACTGAAAAACTATGGCATACGAAATGACAATATCCATAAGTCATACACACTAAAAAATGACAAAAATAGTGAAAAGTTTGATAATATTAAATAAGTCAGAAGTCTTATATAAGAAAATAAGAAATCCAATAACAAATAAGAAGTCTAATATAAAATTAAAAGGTTTAATGCTATTCATTTATTTGAAGTACCAATTCTGATAACAAAGAACCACCTAAAAACATCATGGCCCCAAATTAGACATCATAGACAGAAAAGAACCACTCGATTTCTTCAATTGTTGCCTTTGAAGCCAACCAACTTTAATAGCAGCATCCGGCAATGCTTCAAAGCATTCTCGCTTGGTTTTGTCTTAAAAAAGCTCAAGTGCAAAATAATATAAATCATTTCCTCGTTTAATTTCCGTTAAGGCATTTAATTGTGCGACCACTTCTGCCCAACTACAACTTGGAGGATTTATTTTCACCATTCTAGATGCTTTTCTTTCTACATTTCTACTCTTCAAGATCTCCATAAGAGAATCTATTGAATGAAATACTTGTTTACTATTAGAAACTTTTTGTTTACCCTCTCTTATAGCTTGAAATTGAGATGCAGATCTTTTGTTATTCCTTTGTTGGTTATCTTCCAAAGTAGGATTGTCCAAATCTAGCTCTTCCATGTCATTGGCCCCTGAGAATTTTTTGATGGTAACATCCCAATAAATGGTGACCATTCAGCATCACTTTTGGCAACCACATCCATAAATAATATGTCTAAATCATCTTCAAATTCTAAGTCTTAGTTGCAAAATTTTACTATTTGGGGTACTGCCTGCAAAATTTAGTATGTTACTATAAATAAGTAAATTAAATATTATAGTTATAATAATAAATATATATTATCTAGTGTACAATGTAACTTGAGCCTTTCCTCCCACCATTCAGGAGATGCAGGAATTGTCTATTTTTTAGGATCCCAGTTAAGATCTGTTTCTTTTCCCTTAAGTTCCTTCCATAACTTCCAATTCTTCTTGAGTTCATCCCATTTATTTTTCAACTGAGATTTTTCATAAATCTTGTTTGTTGCTGCGTTAAAATTGGTAACCAGATTGGCCTACCTAGTCCTATTAAAGCGTTAGGTAGGGTGATTACTCGCTTCTACTTGAACTTTACATGCATCTATAAAAAATTTTGTGAGACGACTATCCCATTGAACTTCTCTGAATGTGTAAGATTCTTTTGACTGGCCATCTACAAATAACATGTAAAAAATTAATTATAATGATAATAATTGGTATGGTGCAACTATCATAAAGCAATAATCCTGTCAAAATAATAGTCTAAAGAAAAAAGCCTTCATATTAGGAGTATGCCAAGCAGGACAATACAACATAACCTATAAATAATGCAAGACTAGCATCTTCGAGTTCAATACTCGATCTAGTGGCGTACTATCTCAATTGTAAGATTAATCAAGGACTAGAAATGCAAAACTCATATATTGGAGGTAACATTTTTCATTTTGTAGCTCATGTTGTGGAAAGAATACCAGGTAGACATTACATAAATTCCATACAAAATTAAAATATAAAAGCTACTGCAACAAAAGGAAAAAAGAAAAAAACATGGAGACGAGTGAGATGGCGAGCACCTAAAAGGACCAGGAACACGAAGAGCCAAAGAGAATGAAGAAGACAATATGTTGGACTTGCTTTCTGTTAGTTGAGGGTATAATGAAAAATAATAATTATCAAAAGGTTGTTGATAGAAAGTAGAATTTCTACTGCAGAAGCACTTTCTTACCACAACTCTCTTTCTACTTATCGATTTCTACGGTGGTGCCACACTTTCCTCCAACCGTCAGTTGTTCGCCTGCAGATCCAAACATGTAACTGCGTTTGGAAACTATGGTCGATAAGTACTTATCCCTGCCTCATTGATGCCTAGGCTTCTCATACATTCAACATCCACATCACTTAAAAGGTAAGACACAGGAAGACAAATAACCAAATCCAATCTAGTCTCATTCTTCATTTATGTAGCAAAACCTCATTTGCTGACTTGCTTACACTCACTAAAAAGTTCTCATCAAGAAATTGGCATTTTTTATTTGCATCAAGAACTAATTGCCACTACTTCAATGCACACTACAAAGAACACCAAGTAGGTTTTGCTTTAGCACTCTTATCATCACTGATTGAAAGGGTAAAACTACTAAGAGATATGATGTATGTAATTGACTAAAACAAATATGGGTGCTAGAAAGATGGTTCACATAAAGTTCTAGTATCAACTGATTGCAATATAATAAGAAGCATTTAATTTGTCCAAGTGAAAATCAAGATCTGAGTATCAAGGATACTAGAACATGGAAATTGCCTTTATGAAGTACAATATATACAAGGGAGAACATCAATTTAATAAATATTTCCAGTTTAAACAAACCTGAGAGAGTTTATTCACGATTAGAGGAGGGCCATACCACATCCTCATAAATGACTCAATTTGAGATGATTTGGAACGGTCACATGTTTTAGTGAACCACTCTTGAACATAAGCAGGGAGAACTTGAAGCATCAATCCAACTAATGCTTCAGCAAGAGAGGACATCTTTTATAATTCAATAGGCCAAAGAGATTCCATAGCAAATAGCAACGAGCCTGTTTTGATGGCATGTCTTACTGTACTTGCAGCTTTTGGCACACCAAGTGCCATATCTTTCATTGATTAATCATAATTATGCAAGAATGCCCCTTCAAATTTTTTTAACCCAAAAAACCTTCTGTTTTTTTGGGAAAAGACCCACCAACAAATCTCCATCTAGGATACATAATCTCCATCTCTCACTAACAAAGTTGGTTCCTCCAAGAAATCAAACCCACAAAATAAAACCAAATCAGGGAGTTCTCGTCTCTCTCTACCTCTAAAACTCTTTTTCTGGGGGGTACTAAGGCAATCACTGTCTCTATGTTTTTTTGCAGAGAGAAGAACCCAAAATGGTTAGAGGAAAAGAGAAAACGTATAAGAAAGTATGCGAGATTCATGGAAGAAAAGAAAGCGAGGGAGTGGCAGAGCATACCTCAGCCTTTAAGAATCCCAAAGGTTGATCTAGGATGCAGATGTTCCATGAATTAATAGGGGAAGGAAAGATTTGAGGCCGGAAGCAAAATCAAAGAAAAACAAGGAATCATTTTGGCTAAAGCGAAATAAGCTAAGGCATTGGACGTTTGGTTTAATTAAAACGAGTTAAAATGTCGACGTTTTATTGCAGGCACAAAATAGGACCAACGTTAGTGGCACAGGTGATCTGGTGCCTCTCGTAAGCCATCATTTTAGAATTGTCATATAGTATTTGTTAGGATTACAATAGTTTTTTATTATTTAAATGAACTCTTTCTTTTTAACTAATGCCTTTATTGTCATTCATTTAAGGGACCCTTACTGAAATGAAATGACTGCCACCTACATTTTACTATTTCTTTAGATCATTTATCAACCCTTTTTACTAAATCATTCATTGCAGTAAAATTTTACCAATGGTTATTTATTAAATGTCGAACCTCCACAGACAAAAAGAAAGACAGTCAAGAAAAAAACCAGATATTGTGTGCTAAAGTATACAGTAAAAAGAAAAAGATTAATGATAGGCCTTGTATGATATGATAAAAACTTTCCAGTTATACGCTGCCCAAAGAAAGGTTTATTGTTTGACATGTCTTATTGCTAGTGTTTGACCACTACACCAAGGTACCACTTACAAGTTAGTATTTCTGTCCAAAGACAAAATAGTAATGTTATGCTATGTATCTTGTGATGGAGTCCTACCATTATTCGTTTATGATTAATTTGGCATATTATAGTGTTGTTATACGAGTAATTAGATTTTGTTTGTTTTGTTCTCTGTTCAGTTCTTGGTTCTGCTGCAAATATCTCTGCTAGTTTTAATTCAATTCCTATGCTTAATGGCACCAAGTTTAAGTCATAAAAGGAGAATGTTTTGATTGTTCTCAGAGTCATGGACTTGGATCTTACTTTATGAGTCGATCAACCTGATCCACTTACTGGTGAGAGTGCCTCTGATCAAAAGAGGGAGATGGAAAAGTGTGAAAGGTCGAATCGTATGAGCTTCATGATCATGAAATGTGCCATTCTAAAAGATTTTTGGGGCACTATGTCTTATGAAATTACTACCACCAAAAGGTTTCTTTGAGGATCTTTAGAAAAGATTTGCCAAAATTGAAAAGGCTGAAACAAGTGCACTTTTGGCAAAACTTATCTTAATGAAGTATGTAGGAAAAGGAAACATAAAAGAGTATATTATGGAAATGTCTCATATTGCTTCAAAATTAAAAGCGCATAAGTTGGAATTATCCAAAGACTTCTTAGTACATCAGGTTCTGATATCTATTTCAGCACAATATAGTCAATTCATGGTGAGCTATAATTGTCAAAAAGAGATATGGTCTCTTAATGAGCTTATCTTGCATTGTGTCCAAGAAGAGGAAAGGTTGAAGCACGATAAAGCAGGAAGTCCTCACTTAGTTACAACATCTAAGGATAGAGGGAACAAAAGAAAGAAAACTAATGAAGCTGTAGTTCCAGCAACACAAAAGAAATAGTAAAAGGATGGAAATCTAAAAGTTTGTTTCTTCTGTGAAGTTGAAGGTCATGTAAAGAAGCAGTGTGCCAATTTTTAGGCATGGTGTGCAAAGAAAGGTATACTTCTTATTTTGGTTTGTTCTAAGGTTAATTTGACTTCAATACCTAGACACACATGGTGGTTAGATTATGGTGCAACAACTCACATCAGTGTGTCTATGCAGGGTTGCCTGATTTGTCGAAAACCAAGTGATGGTGAAAGATACATCTATGTAGGAAATGGCAAGTCAGTAGAAATCAAAGCAATAAGGACTTTTAAATTATTGTTAAGAATTAGATTTTATTTGGATTTAGTTGAGACTTTCATTGTACTGTCTTTTAGACATAATTTGATTTCTATTTCTGCTTTGGACAAATCTGGTTATTATTGTTCATTTGGAAATGGAATATTTAATCTCTTTAAAAATTCAAATTTGCTTGGTTCCGGTTCTTTATCAAGTTATGATAATCTATATATGCTTAACACTAATGCTTCATTTAATAAAACCTTGCATGTGGGTATATGACGTTTAAAGCGCAAATCAACTGGAGAGAATTTTACCTCGTTATGACACAAGAGATTAGGTCACATCTCCAAAAGGAGAATTGAGAGATTTGTGTCAAACAGAATTCTTGATCCCCTTAATTTTATAGATTTTGGTACTTGTGTTAGTTGTATTAAGGGGAAACAAACAAATGTCAAGAGATTGGGTTCCAATAGGGCTTCAGACGTCTTAGAACTTATCTATACGGATATTTATGGGCCATTTCTTACGGCATAATGGAATGGTTAACTATATTTTATAACGTTCATATATGACTTCTTAAGATATGGTTACCTTTATCTCATCCATAACAAATCACAGTCTTTGGACGCATTCAAAAACTTTAAGGCTGAAATTGAGAACCAACTTAATAAAAGCATTAAAAGAGCCAGATCTGACCGTAGTGGTGACAACTACGGTAGATATGACGGATCAGGTGAACAAAGTCCAGGACCATTTACCAAATTCCTAGAGGAATGTGGTATCATCCTATAGTACACTATGCCAGGTTCGCCTAGTATGAATGGTATTGCTAAAAGATAAAACAGAACTCTCAAGGATATGGTAAGGAATATGATTAGTCACTCTACCATGCCAAAATCACTCTGGGGAGAAGCTCTAAACACCGCAGTATATATACTCAATAGAGTTCCAACTAAAGTAACTCTTATGAACTTTAGATGGTCAAAAGGCCTAGTTTAAAGCACTTACACATTTGGAGATGTCCAACTGAGGCAAGGCCTTATAGGCTAAATGAAAAGAAACTGGACTTAAGGACTATCAGTTGTTATTTTATTGGATATTCTGAAAGATCTAGGGGTTACAAGTTTTATGATCCCACTACTAAGGTAATTTTGCGTTAGGAAATGCCCGATTTTTTTAGGATGTTTAGTTTGCGAGGGGAGAAAGGATTAAGGACTTTGTTTTTGAAGAGGAACATATTGAAATTCCTCTAATTGCTATTGACAATGATCAAGGTCAGGTTCCCATTCCTGACATTGCTCAAGATGTAATTCTGAATTAAGATAATGTCATGGAAGCTCCTCCCTAAATTCAACTTGTTCCAGAAGAACAAACTCCACAACCTCAAGAACCTATGCCATTAAGGAGATCCACTAGAGAGATGAGAAGTGCAATTCTAGATGATTATGCTGCATTTCTTCAAGAACATGAAGTTGACATTGGTATGGTGGAAGATGATCCAATTAACTTCCATCAAGCCATGGAAAGTTCTAACTCTCAAAAGTGGATTGATGCCATAAATGAAGAGATAAAGTCCATGAAGGATAAGGATGTTTGGGACCTTGTAACATTGCATAAAGGTGTGAAGCCTATTGGTTGCAAATGGATATTTAAGACCAAGAAGGATTCAAAAGGCAATGTAGAAAGGTGCAAGGCTTGTCATGTCGCAAAGGGCTTTATACAAAAAGAAGGCATTGATTATAAAGAGACTTTCTCTCTGGTTTCTTCAAAAGACTCTTTCAGGATAATAATGGCGTTAGTGACATATTTTGATCTTGAGTTACATCAGATGGATGTTGAGACAACATTTCTCAATGGTGACATTGATCAGATGATTTACATGATGCAACCAGAAAACTTTGTGTCAAGAGATACAAAGCAAATGGTTTGCAAACTAAAGAAATCCATTTGTGGAGTTAAGTAGGCATCTCGTCAATGGTATTACAAATTTCACTAAGTTTTCATCTCGTTTGGTTTTGAGATGAACTTGGTTGATGATTGTATGTACCATAATTTTAGTGGGAGTAAGTACATTTTTCTAGTTTTATATGTCGATAACATATTGCTTGCCACTAATGATATAGGTTTATTGCACAAAACTAGGAGATTTTTGTCAAAGAAATTTGAAATGAAAGATCTTGGTGATGCCTCTTTTGTTTTAAAAATTCAGATACATTAGGAACACTCTCGAGTTATTATTGGATTATCACAAAAGAGCTATATCAAAAAATTACTTAAAAGGTTTGGCATGCAAGATTGTAAACCAGGTGATATCCCTATGTCTAAAGGAGATAAGTTCAGTTTAAGTCAATGCCCCATGAATGACTTTGAAGCTAAGGAAATGCAAAAGATTCCTTATGGTTCGACTATTGTAAGTCTAATGTATGCTTAAGTTTGTACATGCCGAATATTGCATACATTGTTGGATAGCTAGGGAGATATTGAAGTAACCCTGGATTTGATCACTGGAAAGTAGCCAAATGGGTCATACGGTACTTGCAGAGAACGAAAGATTATATGCTCACATATAGAAAATCGGATAAGCTGGGGATCATTAGTTATTCTGATTATGATTTTGCTAGATGCCAAGATAGTAGGAGATCTACTTTGAGCTATATCTACCTGCTTGCTGAAGGAGCTATTTCCTATAAGAGTGCTAAGCAAAAACTTATAGCTTCTTCCACTATGGCATGGGAGTTTATAGCGTATTATGAGGCATACAACCACGAACATGGCTGCGAAACTTTGTCACAGAGCTGTGCATTATGGACTCTATTGGAAGACCACTTAAGTTATTTGGTGACAATAACTCGGCAATGCTATATTCCAATAACAATAGGAGCTCGACAAAGTTGAAGCACATCGATATCAAGTTCCTAATTGTTAAAGAGAGAGTTTAGAGTAGACAGTTGTCTATACATCACATTGGATCAAACTCTATGATTGTAGATCCGCTTACTAAAGGAGTGCCACCCGAGGTCTTTCATGAGAACACTACTCATATGGGTGTTGAATATTTTCAAGATATATAGTTTCAGTGAGAGTTTGTATTAGAGATTCTTTTCATGTTAGACATTTTTTTACTATCATTTTGGATACAGTTTTTAGTTAATTTGTTCGAGGTTATTTTCAGCTTTAAGATATTTGGTTTATTTTGTCTCTGAACTTATTTAAAATTGATCTCACTAAAGCATAAGGTTGGACTAGTTGGAAGTAAGCATGTGAAAATCACGCTGCTTATAATTTCCATGCTACACATCCATGCTTGATCTATGTCATTTGGTTATATCAGCATATGTGACCATTGATGAGTCTAGTTGCGTTAATTGTACCGAAAGACGCTTTGATCCTATGTTGGTTTGATTGATGGACCAAATTGTCTAGGGATGCATAAAATAATGATAGTAAAATTATGAGTACTCATAAGGTTAATACACAATTTTAGGGTAACACATACAGCCCAAGTGGGAAATTGTGAGGATTTTTAATCAAACATATGGGCTTATATGTGTATAATTGTGTATTAAAGGCTATCATATAAAGTTGATCCTAATTAATTAAAGTGGTCTAATATGGTTATCGTATTTTGGGCTTTATGTATCTATTTTAAGTATGGGCTTTATATGTGTAGAAACTAGGTTTGTAATTTCTAGTTTTATGATGGGCATTATGTATCTATTTTAAGTATGGGCTTTATATGTGTAGAAACTAGGTTTGTAATTTCTAGTTTTATGATGGGCCAAACTAGAAATTAGATTGGGGTTTTACCTTAATAAAAGTGGTTGTGGTTCCCAAATTAGACGTACGCCTAATTCTTTTCTGACATCCCATCATTAGAGAGAAAACGGAGAATTAAGGGAAAACTCTGGAGAAAAGGTTATGTTCTAATTTGGAAGACCAAATTGTAAGACTTTAGTGTAGATTTCACAATGGATTCAGGTATGCTTCTGCTTTTATTAATTCATGATGATTTAATATGAACGAATCCTGGCTTTAAGGGGATTAACAAAATCCAACATAAACAACTTATTATGTGTCATATTAGTTTCATTTAAAATGATGAGTTTTTTTATTATTTATCCATCAATCAAGAAGTGGGTTTGTATTGTCTCAGAGATGTTCACCAGTGAATATATTTAAAGATGGTGGTCAAGCTCCGAACTATAATGAACCACATATTTAATTCATCATATCCTTCGTCTTGTTGTATACAAGAGGTTGAAGCTTCATTTACCTAGTATTCGTAAATTCTTGGCTTTTTTCGTAATATATTTGCAGAGTTATTTCATTTTTTATCAATTTAATAATTATATGTGTTTAATGGAATTAAAAAAAAAAGAAATAACGTGTGTGACATGAACCAAAATGCCAACTCTTTTATGACCATTTTATTGTATATTTTCAGTTCACTTTTCACGAATTATATATTGCATAGTATGTTTTCTCCATGAATAAGTTGTCAAAATCACTTTTCTTCTATCTCTCCATCTCACACACATATGCAAACACATATAGACAGTGCACAGTGAATAATGAAGAAAACGTTGTAGTTTCTGATTTTCACTTGGTTTATGTCTTTTTTAATTATTTTTTCTATATTCAATTTAAAATAATATATTTGTTTTAATTCATTCAATATGATCATAATAGTTTTTTGCACCAAAACTATATATAGACAATATTATATATGCAATATTTATTTTTAAGAATCTTCAAAAGTTATCATGTAAAATTTTTAAAATTTTTTAATATGTTACATTTACAGTATACAAGTATTTATTAATTATGCCATAATAACTAAATACTAAATATATAAAATAAAATTTAAAATATTATTCTATATTCAATTTAAAATAAATATATTTGTTTTAATTCATTCAATATGATCATAATAGGTTTTTTCACACCAAAAATATATAAAGACAATATTATATACGAATATACTTATTTTTAAGTATCTTCAAAAGTTATCATGTAAATTTTTAAAAATTTTTTAATATGTTACCTTTATAGTATACAAGTATTTATTAATTTTGCTACAATAACTAAATGCTAAATACTAAAATATATAAAATAAAATTTAAAATACTATTCTATATTCAATTTAAAATAAATATATTTGTTTAATTCCTTCAACATGATCATAATAGATTTTTCGCACCAAAAATATATATAGGCAATATTATATATGCATATATTTATTTTTAAGAATCTTCAAAAGTTATCAT
>JANIIA010044598.1:0-11673 GCA_027478495.1 Erythroxylum alaternifolium
TAATAAAAATAATTAATTAAAATAATAAATATAATTATATTTAAAATATATTTAAAATAAAATTTAATTTTAAAATTATTTATTTTAAAATGATTTTATTGATAATTTATTAATAAATATTATATAAGAGATAAAAATAAATGTAATTAATTAAAATAATTTATCGTTAAGTTTTATCTAATACTTAATTATCATTAATAATAAAACTATAACTACATTGATATTAACAACCAAACAAGTTTTTGTTTTATTTGAAAGAAAAATAGAAACTAAAAATAGAAAATAAAAACTAAAAACTACAACAGAAAAACAAAAGTAGGACCAAACAACCTCTTATGTTTCGCATAATGACTAAATACGTAGCATTTCACAGAGATCAGCATGCAAATAAACCATTATACATAAGTAAAAGTTATCAAAGAAAGAAGTGGATAGAACAACCTATAATTTTTACTTCTTCTTCTTATACGGTAAGCAAGAAAATCAAAAGGATTTGAGCATCTTCTCAAAGATAAAATTTATGTATGTGAAAAAGAAACTAAAGTAAGTAGGAAAATGGCACATAAATGCCTGTCAAAGTTTGTATGCAAAACCTTTTGAAAACGTGTCTAAAACAATAATTAACCAAGATGGCTAGATATGGTATGGGTAGGGATACCTATCGAATATGTATAAATATTTTTACTTCTTTCCTTATGAACAAAAATGTTAATATGAAAACTATAGTTAATTGTATGGACAAACTATGATGCTATCACATAGAGTTTTAAATAAATTGAAAGTTCACCTAATAGAAGAACACAAAGTGAAATTAAGGTACAATATGGACCCATATAATATTTTTGTCGAGATGTATATTAGCTGTAAATACTATTATTATTTGATAGATATTAGGGGTGTTAATGATATCCCTTAATTTGAGGGATTTTAGTTAAAATTTTCTCTGTTTTTAAATGAGGTAGTTTTCTATTTTGTATCTAAGACTTACTGTATATATTTTGATGCATTGTAACCGAAAAGAGTAAGAGAGAAACAAAGAATTTTTCCTATCAATCTTCTTAAACATGGTATCAGAGCTGTAAGGTTTCTTTGTCAAAGTTCTAACGCCGTACAGACTTCATTGCTGTTAGTTTTTCTTCAGTTTTTCACACCCTTAATTGCTGTAATTTTTTCCAGAGTCCTCTATTTTTTAAACCTTCTATTCCTTCACTTTGTCTACAATCGAAACTTCTATCCCAGAGGAGGTAAATTCTGTCCAAAAAACTGGTGAGTTACAAAACATTAGAGCTTCCTATTGACTCAATGGAAAAAACTATCTGAAGTGATCTCAATTCATTCATACATACCTAAAGGGTAAAGAAAGACTTAGCCGTATCACAGTCAATAGACCAGAAAAGCAAGAGGATTCAATGATTATGTCATGGCTTTGGGACTTGATGGATCCTAGCATTAGCGACTGGAAAAACCATATAGTTAGGAGACTATTTTAGGAAAATATATTGTAACATATTGCATCCTTAAGTTAGGATATTATTGGTCAAGATTATGAAAGGATTGGCTAAGATTCTAGTAAGATACTCCATGATTTATGGGTATCTACCATACTTCGATACAAGGTTTTTGTTTATATATATATATAGCTAGTAGTGCTGTAACAGAAACATAGAAGGAAATACACTTTCTGCTTAATTTCTGACATGGTATCAAAGCTTTAGGTTTCGATAATCTGACCATATTCTGGCCTTCATCGCCATATTTTTCCAGCCTTCATTGCTGACAATTTTTTTCCTTCCACACGTTCTCTTCTTCTTTTGTCTTCCACACAATTTGGCCTTAATTGCCCAAAATCTTATCAAGCAAGATGTCAAAAATCGAGGAGTCTATGATTAAGAGTGGAGAGACTACCAAAACCCAATCGGAACAGGTAATTCGAACCTAACAACCTGGAGAATTGCAGAGCATTCCAGCTACCTACAGATTAGATGGAAAAAAAAATTATCTAAAATGGTCTCAACTCACCCAAACCGTGTTGAAAGGAAAGGGGAAGATTAGTCATCTCACGAGTGTAGGGCCTAAACCAAGGGATCCAAATTTTGAAGCATGGGATGAAGAAGACGCTATGATTATGACATGGTTGTGGGGCTCTATGGTCCCAGAAATCAGTGAGACGTGTATGTTTTTGGCCACTGTCAAGGACGCATGGGATGCAATTCAACAAACTTATTCCAAGGCTAGAGATGCGCACAAGTGTATGACGTAAAGGGGAAAATTGTAGCTACAAAACAAGGAAACAAAACAATCACGGAATACGCAAATCAATTCAAATCCTTGTCACTAGAGTCAGTATCACTCCCTAGTTCTCCATCAGAGTTTGTTCCTACATCAAATCAAACTCCATCATCAATTCCTACTTCTGCAGAATCTAATTTGGATCCATCCCAAGTTCCTAAACCTATATCTTCTCAAGTTCCAGATCAAGTTATTCATAATGCTCCGAGATTTTAAAGGTATATACTAGGAGGACGGTTCCGAACCTGCAGCAAGTTCAAGAATCCAACTCGGTCTTTGACAAGTTGAAGAAGGCGTTTTATGGACTAAAACTGAAGAATTTGGAATGCTTTCTAACTTATTCAATGACTTCTTGACTTACAATTATAACCAACAAAGGCATATATATAGCCTAAATAAACAACCCTAATCACATAATTAAACTGATTACCTAAATCAAGGAAACAATCTTAACAACTAGTCGTGAATCAATCACAACTTTCATTCTAATTTAACTAATTCCATAAATTATGGACTTCCATAGATCTTTCTCATTCCTAAAATCGTGGGATAATAGTCCCACTAATCTTGCTCGTATTTCCACACTCCCCCTCTACCTGGGTTATGTATGTCAAGCATATCTTGGACTTCAAACTCTCAAAGCTTGCTTTAGGTAGAGCTTTAGTGAGAATGTCTGTAATCTACAGACTCGAAGGTATAAACCCAAGCTTGAATCTTCCTTCCTCTAGCATCTCCTTAATGAAATGATGATCTATCTCCACATGCTTAGTTCGATCATGATGAACAGAATATTTTGCAATATTGATTGCTACATTGTTATCACAATCCAAGACAATAGGTACTTCCAAGTTGAACCCCAATTCTTTTACCATTCTTTCCAGCCATATTCCCTTGATGTTCCATGGCACATTGCTATGAACTCAACCTCTACACCGCTTCTTGCTACTACTTGTTGTTTTTTGTTGTGCCATGTGATTAGATTCCCCCAGAGGATTGTACAATAACCAGCAGTAGACCTTCCATCTTCCAAAATCCAGCCCAATCAGCATCTGTCATTACCTCTAATCCTCAGTTGGTTGTCTTCCCGAAGAACAATCCACATCTTGTACCCTTCTTGAGATAACGTAGGATGCGTAGAACAACTTCTAGATGTCTCTCAGTTGGCTTATTCATGGATCTACTGACAAGTCCAATTGCAAAGCTGATATCAGGCGTGTATGAGCTAGGTAAATTAACTTACCCACTAGTCTTCGGTATCTTCCTTTGTCTGTCAAAGGACTATCTTCCTCCAATTCTACTTTACTAGCCACATCAAGAGGTGTATCAGCAAGCTTATTGATAGACCTCCTATTATGCAATATTACAGGAGACGTAGAGGTAGAAAAGGATCAAGGACTGCTACAGAGAATGTTGGGGTCGTGGACCCAACTCAATATCAGTAAAAGAAGTTTCCAAGATCCAAGCCTAATAACGAGGAGAAGGGATGACGTGGAAATACTTGGGGACCACGAGTTGTTACGCTTGTTAGGTAGGGGAGTGGTGCGTGTGGTGTCTGCAGAAGTTTGTTATGAATATTCCTTTTTGTTGTTACATGTTTTTTGGGCTGTCATTATATAGCATAGATAGTAGTGTCAATAGGACGATCCAATTTTTGAGTTGTAATTGAATTGGGAGAGAGCGGTCTCTCGAAAGCTGCTTTGGGAGAAAACCAACTTCTCGAACCATTGGTATTAAATAAAAACACTACTCTTATTCTTTATCAGTTGTTCTTTACATTTTACTGTTTTATTGATACAAAGACCCCAACATTCCTATTTCTCGTGAGAGGTCTAGGGTATATTTTCTCTAACAGATTGAGATTTCTTGTTTTGAATGAGCAACTTCCATGCCTAAGAAATATCTAAGTTGACCGATCTCCTTGATTTCAAACTCCCTTGCCAAGAACTTCTTAATTTCAGCAATCACTTCCAAGTGATCACCCGTCAAGACAATGTCATCATCATAAACTATTAGTATGGCTCTCTTACCTTCGAGGTTTCTTTTGATGAACATAGTATGATCTGTCTGACATTGCATAAATTCGCGACTCTTAACAACTCGAGTAAATCTCTCAAACCATGCATGTGGAGATTGTTTAAGTCCATACAAGGACTTCTTGAGTCTACATTCCTGTCCAAAATTTTCCTTTGTCTCTAGTCCTGGTGGAATATCCATAAACACTTCCTCCTTAAGATCTCCATTAAGGAAGGCATTTTTTACATCAAGTTGGTAAAGAGGCCACTCTAGGTTTGGTGCAAGAGATAGCAAGACTCTGATTGAACTAAGCTTTGCAACTGCAGCAAATGTCTCCTCATAGTCAACATCATAGGATTGTGTGAATCCTTTGGCCACAAGCTGTGCTTTAAATTTGCTTAACTCCCATCTAAATTCTTCTTTACTAAAAACACCCACTTACATCCAACAATTCTTTTTCCTACGGGGAGATATGTCAATTCCCATATTGAATTCTTCTCTAATGAGTGCACTTAATCAAAGACAGCACTCTTCCATTTTGGTTGTGCAAGAGCCTCATAAACATCTCTGGGAATCTAGGTATCATCAAGAGTGGCTAGAAATGTCCTATAGTGTGGGGCTAGTCCCTTTGCTGAAACATAGTGACTAATTGGGTGTTGTGTGCAGGATTGAGTACCCTTCCTTAAAGCAATAGGAAGATCATTAGTATGTACAATAGGGGAATTCAAGTGCATACCTGTGTTATCATCCAAAGTTTCAGTATTCAATTCAGAGACGTGACCTTGCAGAATGTGTGTGTGGGTCTCTGTCTCTTGAGGCTTCTGTCTCCTAGAGTAAACACGTAGCTCTTTCTTTATGGTAGTTGTATCAGAAAGATTGGGTTTTATGGTGGTATTAGACACTAGTAAATGTTGTGGAAAGGTTCGAGTGAGATTGGAGATGGTGATGAAATAATTGTAAGATCATTATCCCATTCCTTAAGTACTGGATTCTCCCCCCAAATATCCGAGCTGGGATAATAGCTTTGATCTTCAAACAATGTGACATCCATGGAGTGATAGAATTTTCTGGTGATTGAAGAGTAGCATTGATACCCCTTTTGTGTAGAGGAATATCCAAGGAAAATGCACTTGGTGGCTTAAGGGTCAAGTTTGCAACATAGGTGAGGAGAAATATGGACAACTGAGGTGCTCCAAAGATCTTTGGAGGTATATCTGTGAGGATTTTAAATAAAGGGTATAACTTAAGGAGTTTGTTATGTGGGATCTAAAATTGAAGTACCCAGGGTGGCATTTGATTGATAAGGAATATGGCGGTCATCACTGCTTCTCCCCAAAATAGTTTTGGCACGTTCATGGTCGTCATTAAGGATCGAGCCACTTCCAGTTGGTGTTTATTCTTCCTTTTAGCAACTCCATCCTATTGTGGGGTGTGTACACAAGAACTCAGATGTAATATCCCCTTTTCACTTAGGAAGAACCCAATAGTGCCTCAAAGTATTCTCTCCCATCGTCTGTCTTTAGTGCCTGAATCCGTGTTTGGAATTGTGTTTCTACCATCTAGTAGAAGTTCTAGAAGATTTGTTGAACCTATGATTTCTCCTTCATGAGGAATAGCCATGTGATTCTAGTGTGGTCATCAACAAGGTAACAAACCACCCGTGGCCAATAACTGCCTTAATTCTAGATGGACCCCAAATATCACTATGTATCATGGAAAAGGGATGGGTTGGTTTATGAGTATGGAGAGGATAAGCATTTCAAGTGTGCTTTGCATACTGACAAATCTCGCAGTTTGGAAAGTTTTTATTTTTATTGATAAGATTAGGAAAAAGTTTCCTCAAGTACAAGAAATTTGGATGACCTAGGCAATAATCCCACAACACTTCGACACTACACTTATTTTATCAAGGACATACGTAGCAAATGAACTCTTCTGACTCCCTTTCCCAAAGGTGTCAGCCTGCAAGAGATAGAGACTTGCACACAATTCAGCACTACCAATCATCTTCTCCGAACCTAAAACCTAAAAAACACACAAATTAGGCAAGAATTTAGCAACACAGTTGAAATCCTTTCTGATTTGGCTGATGGAAAGTAGATTACAATAAAGCTTTGGCACGACAATTTTCAGGATGATATCTTTGGTCAAACAAACAGATCCGATACCAACAATTTCGGCTAGGATGCCATTTGAAATTCTCACTATATTATTGCCATTACATGGAGAGTAGGTTTCGAAGATTGTAGGATCTCCTGCCATGTGATCTGATGCTCCAAAGTCTATAATCCATGACTAAGATTCAATTTTCTTAACATGGAAAGCCAAAGTATCATTACGTTGTTGTGCTGCTATAAAGGCAATATCTGTACTAGGTGCAATATTAATTGAAGACGAAATATTTTGCTAAGTTTCTTGTAGGAGTTTCTGGAGTGTCTCCATTTGATCTCTGCTGAAGGGCCTAGATTCATGCGATGTCCCTTATTCCACAATTGCTACGTGGCCTCTAGCCACCCTATCTTGAAAGGAACATGGCTTCCAATCTGCAGGCTTGCCAGGGATCTTCCAGCAAGTCTCCTTCGTATGCCCTAGTTTCTGGCAGTGATCGCACCATGGATGGGTGTGTTTCCTTTGTTGGGCAAGCGGTAGGCCAGTGGCTGACCATGTGACTGATTCCCAGCTGCACAAGCCAATCCCTCGCTAGTTTGATTGTTGTTTGCTACTCCCAACATAACTTTCCGCCTACTTTCTTCCCGTCGAATTTCTGAGAAGACTTCTCAAATGCTTGGCAACAGCTTGGTGCCTAAAACTCTCCCCCTTACTTCATCCAAATCTTTATTTAAACCCAACAAGAATTTGTAGATGCATTCCTTCTCGAGTATACCTTTGTACCTTTTCGCATCATTTGGACAGTCCCATTCAGTCTCTTCTAGAATATCCAGTTGCTGCCAAATTTTGGTAAGAGTGTTGTAGTACTCTGTTGTCGACATTTCTCCTCGTTGCAGATCTTGGAGAAAGCCCTTTATTTCAAACATTGCTGAGGTGTTGTCTTTGTTAGAGTAGGTTTCAAAAACAACTTCTCAAATTTCCGACGTTGTTTTGTTGTACACAAATTCCTCCCTAATTTTATTTGTCATCGTGTTTAATAGCCAGGACATTACCATGCTATTCTCCACTTTCCATACTCAATATGTTGGTTTATTCTCCTCTATTGTCTTTGTTGCTCCAGTTAGATAATCTTCTTTGCCTTTCTTGCACACAAATATCATCACTGATTGAGACCATTGAATGAAATTGTTTCCATTCAGTTTGTGACCTGTTATGGGAATGTTAGAATGTCCGGGTTGGCTAATCAATTAGGTTGTGGAATTTTGAAGGTTTATAATGGTTTTAGATGGGCTCTCAACGTTTCCAACCATGGTGGCCTTGGGGTATTTCGTAATGGATTTGACTTGATTTGGGAAAGAAAATGGTTCAAATCGAGTGCTCTAATATCATGAAGAATTTGGAATGCTTTCTGATTTATTCCATGACTTCTTGACTTACAATTACAACCAACAAAGGCATATATATAGCCTAAATAAATAGCAGCCCTAATCACAGAATTAAAACAAATTACCTAAATCAAGGAAACAATCTTAATAGCTGGCTGTGAATCAATCATAGCTTTTATTCTAATTTGACTAATTCCTTAAATTATGGACTTCCACAGATCTTGCTCATTCTTAAAATCATGAGATAATGACACTATGAAAGTAGTTAGGTAGAGATTTTAGGTTAATCTCAGAACCAAATCCAAGCATAAAACTTACGACTTAATCAACAAGAGAAAGACACTCACTCTCAGGAAAATTTCCTGCAGAAGCTTTATTAAAGTAATGTTTTCAGGGCGTTCCTAAACATCTGTGAACTCTCCTTTTTATATTCCTAACGTGGTACATAAGAGTCCTAATTCTAGTGTGAAAAGGATTGATTGAAATCCTTTTCTAAAGCTAACTTATTTCTTTTCTTGCTGAACAAGAAAACCTTCCTAACTAGGAACTTAAAATAAAATAAAACACAAACAACTCCTAGTAGATATATGACAACATAACAAATCCTTATCCTAATGGGTTCAATCCTTTATTAGTCCCCTCCACTTGAAAAGAACTCGACTTCGAGTTGTCATTAGGATAGATCTCTTCTTCTCCATTAAAATCATAGATATCAGGAACATTAAAAGTCTTTGAAATTCCCATCTCTTCAGGCAGATTGATAACATAAGCATTGTCGTTGATTTTATGTAGTATCTCATAAAGACCATTTCTTCGGCTTCAATTTGTTGTAGGTTCCAACAGGGAATCTTTCTTTCCTTAAGAAAATTATCACTTTGTCACCTTCTTGGAAAGTTTTAGACTTCCTGTGTTTGTCTTCATCATCCTCATAAAGCTCCTTTAAAACTTCAAATCCAACTACCTCTTGGGACACAGTAGAAAGCAATACTGTCCTTCTACTAAGTGCATCAGCCACCTTTTTAGTCACACCAGATTTATGTTTAATAACAAAAGGAAACTTCTGTAAGAAAATAGTCCATCTAGCATGCATATTACTCAAGTGCTTTTGACTTTTTAGAAACTTTAAAGCTTGATGATTAGTGTAAAGAATGAACTCTCTTTGAATCAGATAATGTTCCCAATGTTTCAATGCTCTCACAGCTGCATAAAATTCTTGATCATAGGTACTTCATCTTTTCCTTATGTCGTTAAACTTCTCACTAAAGAAAGCTACAGGTTGGCCTTCTTAAGATAAAACAGCTCCAATACCTACTCCACATGCATCACATTCAACCTCAAAAAGTTTGTCAAAGTTCGGTAAGGCTAAGATAGGAGCAGTACTGAGTTTTTCCTTAATCAAAGCAAAACTTTTCTCAGCTTCATCATTCCAACCAAACTTTCCCTTCTTCATGCATTCTATGATAGGGGCCATAATTGAACTGAAGTTTCTAATAAACCTCCTGTAGAAAGTAGCTAGCCTATGGAAAGATCGAACCTCACTAACATTCTTAGGGGCAAGCCATTCACGAATTTCCTTCACCTTTTCTTCATCCACATTATTTCCTTCAGAATTAACCACATACCCCAAGAATAGTAACTTGCTAGTCAAGAAATTGCATTTCTTCAAGTTCAGGTAAAGCTGATTATGTTGTAAAGCAAACAAGACTCTCCTCAAATGTTCCTGGTGCTCTTCAATTGTTCTGCTATAGATAAGGATATCATCAAAATAGACAACCACGAACTTTCCATTAAAAGATCTAAGCACTGTTTCATGAGTCTCATAAAAGTTATGGGGGCATTGGACAACCCAAAGGGCATGACTAGCCACTCATACAACCCCTCTTTCGTTTTAAATGCGGTCTTCCACTCATTCCCAGGTCGGATATGTATTTGGTGATAATCACTTTTCAAGTCAAGTTTAGAGAATACTTAAGAACCACAAAGTTGATCTAGCATGTCATTCAATCTGGGAATAGGAAAATCGTATCTCACGGTGATTTTGTTAATGGCTCTACTATCAATACACATTCTTCATGATCCATCCTTCTTGGTTGTCAAAAGTGCAAGAACAACACAAGCACTCATGCTTCCTCGGATCAAGCCCTTTGTCATCAATTCTTCCACTTGTTCTCTTAGAATATCAACTTCTTTAGGGTTCATTCTATAATGGGGCATATTAGGAAGCTTAGCTCCAAGTACTAGATCAATGTGATGTTGAATAACTCTCATAAGAGGCAATTCATTAGGTAATTTGAACTTGACCAGATCTGAAAACTCCTCCAATTCTTTAGGGTTCATTCTATAATGGGGCATATTAGGAAGCTTAGCTCCAGAGACTAGATCAATATGATGTTGAATATCTCTCATAAGAGGCAATTCATTAGATAATTCAGACTTGATCAGATCTGAATTAGCTCCATTCTCCTCCTCTTTCTCCTCCAATAATTGGTTCTTTACCACCAAGACATGAACCTCTCGAGTCTCCTTAACTTCCTTCTCAAAATCTTGCCCACTAAGGGTCAACAATGTCTTTCCCTCCGCTCTAAAAGTCTTTGGCCTATCAAAGGTTGCGTTTGTGGGTAGCATGGTCACTTTCTTGCCCTTCCATTGAAATGAGACGGTGTTATCTCTTCCCCTATAAGTAATATCCATGTCAAATTGCCATGGCCTTCCTAGGAGTATGTGACTGGCATTCATGTCCACCACATCACAGTAAACGGTAGCCTTGTAAGACTTTCCTATAGAAATAGGAACTTGGCACACTTCAGTTACTCTCAAGGCTGGCCCATCAGTAAGCCATCCAATGGTGTAGGGATGAGGATGTTTCTCGGTAGGAAGCTTCATGTGATCCACCATCTTTCTTGCCACTAAATTTTCATCACTACAATTGTCTACAATCAAGTTGCACACCTTACCATTAACAGTGCAAAAGGATCTAAAAATGCTTCTCCTTTGTAATGGCCCCTCAGTTCTAGATGAACAAAGTAGCTTCCTTACCACCTCAGTTCTAGATGAACAAAGTATCTTCCTTACCACTAGACTAACTATGTCCTTGGCAACTTCTTCAGCAAGCTCCTCTTTTTCTTCTCCCTCTTCTTGAAGCTCTTCCAAATCTTCTTCACGTTCATTAAGGTAGTCTCCTTTTTCAGCAACATTAACTATCTTTCTCTCAGGACAATTACTAGAGATATGTCCAGGCTTTTGGCATTTATAACACATGTTTATTTTTAGTGGTGCATATGGGTTGGAACTCTTAGGAACCCCTCTACTGGTGCTGCTGCTGCTGCCACCTCCTTCAAAGGGCTTCCTTTTGTCCACTCTTAGATCTTTAGGGGCATTATCAATTCTCAATGTTTCAGTTAATGCTTTCCCCTTTCCTACCACTTCATTTGGAATTTGTTGGGTTACTCTCCTAGGGTATTCAAACCTCTTGGGTGCCTTTTCCATATTTTCAGCTTTCAAGGCCAATTGGTAGGTCTCCTCTATGTTCCAAATAGTGTGCATTCCTAGCCTTTCACTTATGGATGATCTTAATCCTCTAAGATTCCTTGAAACTTGCTGCATGTCAGATTCTTCAAGATTATTGTGAGCTGCCAGCCTTAAGAACTCAGAATGATACTCCTCCACACTCCTAGAACCTTGGACACAACTTTGATAAAGATCCAATAAGTGCAACTCATAATCAGGGGGTAAAAATCTAAGGAAAATGGCTTGTTTCAATTTCCTCCAAAATCTGATTAGTAGTTTTCTGTTCCTCTCCTGATTCTTTTGAAGATTACTCCACCAAACTTTAGCACCACTTTTTAATTTATAGCCCACAATTCTCACTAGTTTATCA
>JANIIA010044609.1:0-11672 GCA_027478495.1 Erythroxylum alaternifolium
TCATCATCTTCTCTCACTCTCTACAAACACTCTCTCAAAGAATACATCACAAAGCTAGCACTTTGTGTGTGTTCTAGTCATTCTTCCTAAGAGATTTCAAGCTTCGCTCTTCATGTGGATATTATTAGAGACGTCCTCCTTTGGTCATTGTGGTTTGCGACAACCCAAAGAGGCGAAGAAAACAAAGAATGAAGGAGATTGTAAGGTACACATCTTGAGTTTATGTTTCGTTAAAGTAACATCTAGTGGCACTTGAAAGTTCTTGGCTTTTTGGGTTTTGTTTTATATTTCCACTTCTGTTTTCTTTTTTGGATGCATATGATGCAAGATCAAAACCCAACATGATCATCCATAATAAAAGAAATTTTAAAATTTAAATTATTAATTGAATATTTAATATTTTAGAATGATAGTTAGGTTTAATTTCACCAAAAAATCCAACAAAACTTGAAATCCCTAAATTTTCTCATTATGCTTGAAATGAAAATTTTCAATTAAAACATTTAGTGAAATTAAATATTGAAGAACACATGTATTCTTAATTTCACTAAATAATCACATAGACACATATAGAGACAAAATCACGTACGCACCCACACACATACACATAAACACACATACATAAATATATAATTTTTAACAATTTTGAAAATATCGAATTTACTATGAAAAATGTATAAAATCTAATTCATGCAAAATTGAACCTCAATAAATGCAATCAAAAGTTTAAAAACTTAAATCAACTTTCAATTAAATCAAAGAAATAAAAAATTTATGAAAACTCCAAAACTTTCAAGAATTTGTGAAATTACCTATTTGTAAATCTTAGAATATTATAAATTTAAATTTTATACAATTAAAAAGTATTTTGTGAAATTGAATCCCTAAAATTTCAAAGAGAATGAAAAATGTCAATTAATAAACTTAAAAAATAGAAAATCCTCAAGGTGTATGGTTTAACTGAAAAATGATCAATTAAAGGTTAGGTGTTGAGGAAACCAATTTTAAATTGTTAGTGGGATTTTTTTGAATGGTTATTAATGCTTGAGATTTGTTGGAGGAGGAGATATTTATCAAAGAAGAGAATTTATCACGAGAGAATAAATGGAAAAAATTCTCAAATACTCAATAAAACCCTAAAGAAATTGAGGGATTATGGTGAAAAAATCTTAGGAAACTAAGAAACTAGCTTTTAGACCTAAAAAAAGCTTTAAAATGCTGATTTTGGAGAAAAAGTGAAAAAGAACTTTAGACAACAAAAAGTAAGGTGGCAGAGAAAAGCTAAATGTTTAAAAAATCAAACAATGGACTAGATGAACTTAAATCCACAGAGTCACCAAAAAGAAATGACACATTTTGTTTATCAATGTTCCATTTCTTCAGTTAGTTGATTCTAACCTATAGTTTAGTAGAAGGTGTAAAGAAATCAAACATTTAAACTTTGATAAAAACACTCCAAAATGAATTCAAATATTCAAGAGATCAATAATATATACAAACATATAAACCATATAAAGGCATCAGTATGAACCATGATTTCCTTAAATTCTTAAGAGAGAGGGTCTGAGTTCTCTTTAAAACATCTTATTTTCTAGAATGTCATTGCTCCCTCCATCCTCCTTTATTCACTTTAGTGACCTCTTCTCCTACTTATATTTGATCCTCAATCATCTATTTGATTTCAAACTAAGAGTTTCTCTGCCTTCTATTCCTATATGTTTTCTCTTTATTTAATATCTCAGTAACCTCTTATTCCTTCTTAGAAAGTTCTACTACATTGCTTTCTTAGTTTCTTTCATCAAAATAGCTTTTAAGATAGTGCTTGGTTCTTGCTAGTTCTATTTTTGGGAGGAGGAAAGTTATACAAGGGACCATTTGGTTCTTTTTCCAAGATTTTTCTTCTTCGCCTTTCGTTTGTTATTGTTTTAGGTAACCACCTTTTTAAAATATTTTTTTCCTACAATTTTGTTTTTGTCTTTACTAGTAAATGACACTCTGCCTAATGATAGAGAGGCTAAAAGTTTTTGAATGAGTCAACCTTTACAGCCCTTTCTTCCGCAACTAACCTTTCTTTTACTGCAAGTCCTTTGGCTCCTCCATTACCTACTATTCCTTTTGGTTCTCATCAACAAAATTGTCATCCCTCCCTATCTCCTTCCTATTCTTCTACTCACTTTGTCAATTCCAATTTTAATTAAAGGAAGGTCCTGGGTGAAAATTCAAACTCTTCTTTAGATTATTACACACTAGTAAACTAAGATGGATGAGTTATAGTAGCTCTAAGTATGGAAACACTGAGAGAGGTGCTAAGCATTGGTCTTCGACATTAATAGGTTTCTTCCTTAATAAATGCCCTCCATTCCTTGTTATCAACCTTTAGGATCTAAAAAATGTAGGAGGAGAGTGTTAAGCAAGGTTTGACAACCTCTTTTTCATTAAATTTAATAAAAAAAGTGGTGCTAAAAAGATTGTGGAAGTAAGGCCTTGGTATGTTCAGAACATCCTAATATTGATCCAGGACTAGAAATCAGGTATATACTTAAAATTTTATTAAAGAAGAGCACTTCCCTATATGGATTAATATGCATAGTGTCCCATTGGAGTGTTATACTATCAAAGGTCTAATCTCTTGTCCTAGTTTCATTAGTAGCTCGTCTATATGGCTGAGCATAAAACTTTGAAGAAGAGAATTATATATGCTAGGATGTGTGTTAGTGTGAAAATGTTAAGGGAATTACTTGACACCATTCCTATTATGAGATTAAAAGAAAATGAAACATTGGTAAAGGATTTAGTAAGAGTTTTCTATTAATAGAAACCATCACTTCAGGTGCAAGGAAAGTAGCGATGAGAAATAGGTAGAAGATTCATTAGAGGAGACTATAATGAACTTATAGGGATTGAAAATCAATAGAGACAAACATAATAAGACATATTATGACTTTAAATCCAAAAACAAGTGTTAGCTTTGTATAAAAGTCCTTGAGGATGATATTGTTTTAGAGATGGAAAAGAATAAACCTCGGCAAGCTGAAACTAGAATAAGGGAGTCTAGTGTCCATTGTGCTATAAAAGGGAACTATATAATGGATATAACAACTTAAAAGATCCTTGCTAAGGAAACAAATAAGGAAGGGGAAATAAGTGAGTAAGAATCTGATAAATTTCTTGAAAATATGGAGGATGATGAGTTTAATGTTGATAATAGGAGGAAATCAATAAAAAACCATCCAAGGGATCTAAGACAAAAATTACCTAATATATCAACAGCCTCTTGGATTATGAGGCCATAAAATACAAGCTTTAAAGGACTTTGTTATTAAGAATAACATACAACTATTGGACTATTGGAGATTAAGTCTAGTTTGGAAAATATGAAGAGATCGAAGTGTTTAGGGAGCTAATGAGCCTTTTTGTATAATTATCAATAACACCACTCTTAGTGAATTTTGATTGCTTTTTACATAAGGTTAGTTAAGGTAGATGAGATCAAAGATAGTGTCCAAATCATCAATTTTTTAGTTATGTTTATTAAGGAAAACTCAAAAACAATAATCTACTTTGTTTAGGGATTAAAATTTTCATTCTGGATATACAAACTTTGGAATTTGATTTAGTGAGTTCTCTATACCAATTTGGATCCTTCATTACTCATTGGGGACTTTAATATCACTTTTTTTATATCTGAAGTTGAGGAAAAATTTTATTTAAGAAACTTCTTTAATGACTTTAGGGATTGTTTTGAGAAGATAGAAGCTACTGACTTGAAAGTTGATGGTTGCTTCTTCACCTAGAGCAATAAGCAATTTGTTAGGTGGCATATAAGGAAAAAGCTTGATAAGGCCTTTGCAAATGAGGAATGGCTCTTTAGGTTCTCTTAATGCAAAGACACAATCTTAAACCCTTTGCTTTTAGATCATTCACCCATTTCTGTGCAAAACTTGATCTCAATGCTAAAGAGAAAAAGCCTTTTTAGATTTCAATAATTTTATTGCAAAGATTTATGGATTCTTAAAAGTCATCTTAAGATGTTTAGATTATAATAATAGTGGATATAAGTCATTTTTCTATATGAAGAGGCTTATCTCTATCAACGAAGAACTTAAGTAATTGAATTTAAAAAAAGGTAAGAGCATAAATATGAATGTGAATATTACAAGGATGAATATGTTTAACATTCGAGAGGTTTTGAACAAACATCCATGGGAACTTCACAATTGAGTGAAGAAAAGATAGTTTTTGACTATTTCATTAAAGTAGCTTGAGATTATAGTTCTATGTTCAAACAAAGATATAAAGTGGATTGGCTTAAAAGTGGAGATAAAAAAAACTAGAAACTTTTCTATTATAGCTAGGAGGAATTCTAATAGACTATGCTCTTTAACTAAAGAGAATGGAACAATGATATCTTCTTAAAAGGAAATAATCCAGCAAGTTAAATGAACTTGATTTGCTTAATAGGCCTTTTAGTGTACAAGTTAAAAGGGTAGTTTTTGATTTGAAACCCATAAAGGCATAGGTCCAATTGGATTGAATGGATCCTTTTTTTCCAAAAAACTTGACCTTTGATCTAAAGTTTGGCAAAAGAGTCAATCAATGAGCTCTTTAATAAAGGTAAGATGCTGAAAGAGATTAACAAGAATTTTTACAAGTCTTATTCCTAAAGTTTCTAACATCAAACCTCTAAGACAAGTGTATTTATTATTGATAAGTAATATAATAATGAATAGGGTGTCGATCCAAGAAAAACATTAAATGGTTTAAATAACTCTCCTGCCACTAACTAGTCAAAAAATTAAAATAGTTTAACTGATAGATAATTGAAAATTGATAAATCTTCTAAGCAAATGAATAACTAATAAAAGCAAAACAAAACAAATAACTGAGTACATAATATAAGAAATGTTTAGACAATGATTCCCCCTAGCATCATCTTTGTAGTCATGATTTAATAACTTAGAAGTTTTTTTCATAATTTAGACCAGCAGAATAGGATTTATGAATTTAAATGAAAGATTTGACCCAACACTAGATGATTTATGTAAGCCAATCTTTAGTACCCTATGTCACTTCTGGTTTCTAATATGGTCCAGTCATTTATAGGTTCTCTTAAATCTTCCACACATGAATTAAAATTAGATCCAATTACTAGCACAATTAAATCCCCATTAATAATTTTGAAAGATATTTCACATAATTAATTCATACTTTGTAGATAATATTGAATAAATCCTTACAAAGATAATATTATGGCTCTCCTATCTAAACATAAAAGTGAAAAAATAAAAGACATCAAAGCGAAACTAATTATTAATGAAATCTTCTTATTCTAGTCATTTTTAATCTATTAGGATGATCTCTAATTCTCTTCTCTAACAAAAATGACTAGTCTGAGGGTTCTTGCACCTCCTAGCTACTAACCATAGGTTTTTATATTTTATATACATTTTGTCAACCTATAACATGATCTACGACATGACTATATCATAGTCCATATATCTGTCTCTAATTTTTGGAAAAGGACACAAGTTATCACACACCTATAATGTAGGTTATATATCTTTCTACAACTTTTCTAAGCTTGAGGATCAACCTAACTATAAGCTGAGACACGATCATATTTAGGCATGTCAATGGGAGGCCACGGTGGCCCGTGGTCGGCCCGTGACCTGACGAGAAGGGATGGGCCCACTAGACTCACCCATTAATTTTTTAAAGAAAAATTCAAAATGACGTCATTTCGAAAAAATGAACCGGCCCGTGGCCTGGCCAACTCTGGCCAAAAACGGGTCGGACTGGGCCATAATTGCCATGCTTAATCATGTCTTAGGTCATGTTGCTCTTCGAAAATTCTCCTTGCGATACAATCTCCTTCCAAGTTGAGTATATGATCATGTCTTAAATTTTAGGTGGTCATAAAAGGATATAGTTTGGCACATGACTGAATGTAAGGCTGTGTTCAACTAAGAATTATCTTTTCTTTATATTTTTTACTTGAAAACTTCTCCAATTCTTCACAAAGATCCCAAGACAACATCTCACAATTACTTAAAAGAGTAACTTGAAATGGGCAAACAAGGATAATTTAAACATAAAACCAAGTTAAATACTTTTAAAATATATGTTTGTTTATATACATCAATATTAGTCCTCTTTTACAGTATATATAAGATGCATACATATTATAGGAACTATGCTTCCTTTTAGAACATATATTTATCCTTTTTGGGTTAGGTTATTAATATAAACCCATTTTCATATATTCATAATATGTATTAATATCCTATACTTTTCCAATATAAATTGACCTTTTTCTTATTCTAAATACCATGTTTGCTACAATATTGCCCTTTATAGTTAGATTTAACTATCTTTATTTATTTAACTAATATTTCTTAACTTTAGTCAGGATGTTTGTAAATTATTAAGAGTTTAAGACTTTCTATTAATTAAAGATACATAATCAAAATGAAAATAATTATATGCGAAATTTATTTAATGTCTTTATTTGCATGTAATTAGTGTATAACGGTCTAAATATGTTATACTATCATTTCCAATATAATAAAACTATAAGTTGATCCATTTTTCTTTAATTTAATCAACTTACCCTTTTAGAAAATTTTGAAATTTGTGATATTTACAACTTTAATATGATGAGTTGCTACTCTTTAATTTTTCTTGAAGTTTTTATGGATATGATATTTTAATGATTTGAATTAATTTTGTGTTACTGATGTTTGATAGAAATAAGTTTGACTGTTTATAGATATAATTCTTAAAGTCAAAAAGGTAATTGGTTTAGTAAAGAAAAAAAAAGGGGAAGAAGTGCTAAAAGTTGTCATGTCTGTATATTAGGTTAACCTAACTCCTAATAACGTGTCATATATGTCAAAAGTTTGTTAATGGGTTTGTATCATATTTTTTAACATATTGAACAATCTATTTGATCAACAATTCAATCAATATAAACAGCAAAACATCCAAATTTCAAGACCTCCATATAAATTCTAGTA
This sequence comes from Erythroxylum alaternifolium, assembly GCA_027478495.1. Classification (NCBI taxonomy): domain Eukaryota; kingdom Viridiplantae; phylum Streptophyta; class Magnoliopsida; order Malpighiales; family Erythroxylaceae; genus Erythroxylum; species Erythroxylum alaternifolium. Next base: position 7,017 of record JANIIA010044609.1, read on the forward strand.
AGAGAAAGTCTCATAAACCTTCATGGATCTACCATATATCGATGTATAGGTCATTAAGAGAGTATAAAAATTAAGCCATATATATGTATGTGCATATCTAGATTTTATATAACGTCGACATGTGTAGACTTATATAAAACGAGAGATATCAATCAACCATACAACTAAATAAATTAACAAATCAATTAAAAAGGTTAGTATAAGAACTACATTCTTCTTAATCCATATAACATTCCACTCTTATATAAGATATGCCTTTATATAATTCTAACATTATTAAATAACAAATACTGTTGGGAAATCAAGAAGGGATCTGATCTTGACCATAGTGGAATAATTACAAAACTTTTTGGAATTTTGATTTCCTAAAAACCAAGATCACTTTAATTCTATAAAATGATTAATAATTAAATCATAATAAAGCATAAATCTTAATTCATACCTTATTTCGAATCTTGATCATATTCTTGTCGTATCCCTCAAATCATTTCCAAAATTGACCCATCTTAACCATCATAACCGCATAAGTGCCTAACCTTTAGCGATATCTACAGAATAAGTTGAGAAAACTCTGTAACTCTTATAGAGAGGGTTAAATAAGAAGTGTTAGCTTCACTAGAGCTTAAGCTTATTTATAATAAGTTTTGGATATTTTAGTAATTTAATTAAAATTAAATTCTTATTTTAATTAAACTTTACCAATTATACCCAAATAAGATCCAGTATCTCATATTGATCCTCATATGTTAAACATCTTATATTTAATCATAAAATTTCTCCAACTTTACAATCAAGTCTAGTTTGATCAAATTATCTTTGTTCTCTTCAATCTTTTCTTTATGTGAGACTTATTAAGTTCCCAAATATGTTGGCAATGATTATAAATTATAATTCCAATTCATAATTAGAATTAGATAAATTAAAACTTTATTTAATTTATCTTTAATTCTCTAATTAAACAATTTATAATCGTAGATCAAGATTGGAGTCTAGCAACACATCATGACCACCCAAATATTTAAGAATGTTAAAGTGGTTTTGACTAACCTTTTTGTGCATGAATTTTTCATATAATTCAATCTTTTTATCATATAGTGTTCTGATTAGACATAGGGCATGTAATGTATACTCTATTATGAGTCCAATCATATTAGTTCTAAGCTATTAGCTATTGATTCAATTAATAACATTTGTAAGCTATTTACAAAACTTCATTTTACCTTGGCTAAAGATTTCCCAAATCAATATTAATTAAGAACAATAGAACAATTTACAAAATGTTATTCGACCTTAGCCAAGGATTTTTTGAATCAATTCTAATTGAGACCAATATAACATTCTCCCTAATTATTTTAGGGTGATGAATCATATCTTGATCACTCATTATCTCTATATAGTTTACGCTACATGTGATGACTACTGGTTGAATGACCAATGATTAAACATCTCATAATTAGTATCAAAACATAGCAATCCCTATATAAGATAACTTTAAAGATCTCAAGTTAAAGGATCATTTATACAATCATCACAATAAGAATTTCCATAGACATACAAGTAATGGTCTAACTAGATTTCTCATATTAGATCTGTTTAGTGAACTTGTTCTCTAACAAGTACCCACACATTTGTTTAAGTATCTTCATACTTTAGTTTATGAGATTGGCTAGTTTCTTCATAAGAAAAAACATAACGTATGCTAACTTTTTTACATTTTATTAAAAAATGTAATATGAATCTCATAATTACTATCTCATTATAATTTCATTTGAAATATATAATTATCACGTAGACTTTATGATATACATTTAAACATACACAAGATAAAGAATGCTTTTAAATAATTGTAATTAAATTACAACCAAACTGATTGACTGTAAGGCATAAACCAACATATACGTGATTCCAAATCTTACAAGATATGAAGCACCTTATATATCTTCCTAATTACCATATAATTGTCTTTAGTTGCATAATTAATAACCTTTAATTTGAGAATATTTCTTAATAAATGATAATCCATATAATTGTAATCTTTAGTAAAGCTTCTGAGGTAATCAAAGCTTATTTATCTCTTCTAAGTTTATATTACAAAATCATTTAATTATGACTTTTAATTGAACTTCATTATTTAAAAATAATATGTAGATTCTAAATAAAAAATTTTCTAAAGTAAAATCTCAGGGAGAAAGATTGGTTCTAGTGTTATTTTTTGGTTTTTAAGTTTAATGAATAATTATTCTATTGTTATTTTTTGGTTTTTAAGTTTAATGAAGAATTATAATTTTTAAGTTTAATAAAGAAGTATGATTGGTATAATTCTCTTTTTAGTTCCTTTTTGTTTCCCCATTTCATAATTTATGGAAAGCATAAAAAGTAGTTTTGGTTTTATGTTTTTATTTTAACACGATGTGATTTTATTATTAATTAAATGAATATTATTAAACTATTTGATATTAACCAAAAATAAAAGGTAATGATTATTCTGGTCAAAATTATTCAATAAAATATATTTTAATCTATTTTTAAAGTTCATAGATAAAATTATTTCCTAAATAAAAAATGAGAATAAATATATTTTTTATAATTTTAGTATTTTTAAAACTTAATATTTAAAAGTATAACTTATTATAAAATCAAAATTTCAATTTTAAGATTAAGGCTTATCTTTTCTAATGTATAAAACAAGTAAATTTGTTTTAGATTATTAAAGATACCGACTTGTTATTTCGTGTTTATTTAACTGGATAGTATTAATTGAATTTTAGTTCAACATTAAGGATTAATATATATGATATAAGATAAAATAAATATTATTTAATATATTGTTATATTCAAAATTTTATAGCATAGATTATGATTATTAATAACGTAAGATATTAATTCTTAATATATTTAAAACATTTAAGTAAGTTAAAAATTAATTAAAATCATTTTATAATATAAAATTGAAAAATTATATATTTTAAAAGTAATATGATATAGAAAGTTTAAAATATTAATCATTATTGATTTTAAATAATAATTAGCATTTACTAATAAATATTACATAATAAGTAAAACAACTAAATAATAATTAAACTAATAGAATTAATTTAATATGGACATTAATTGATGTATTTATTAGTATTAGTAACAAAAGTGTTACTACTTTAAAGTTAATAATTAAACATTATTTTCTAAAATAGTAATCAAAATATGAAAAATCAAAAACCAAAATATTAAAATAATAATAATAGAACTAAATTCCCTTAATTATTAAATTTTAAATTTCTATTATAAATTTTAAGCTTAGTTAACATTAAAGGTCATTCGATAGTCTAAATTAACTTTAAGGGATAATCTATAATTTCAAATAACCTTGATTTGGGCTTACACGATTTAATTGAAATTTAAATTGAATTCTCACTAAATTAAAATATCTAAAAACTATATTTTTGACTATTAGGACTTGCAAGGTGTTGAATTGAAAGAGATAGAATTTAAAAATGGTAAATTATGGAAAATAAAGAACAAAAAGGTAGTTAGAGAAATTATAGTCTATTATTCAACAACTAATTGAATTGTTCTTTAGAGAAAGTATAGTCTATTGTTCAGCAACTAGTTGAGTCATTTCAAAAGAGAAGCAAGTGCATGATTCTAAATGGAGTTTATTCCTACTTCACTATATATTCCCCTATAAAGTCTTTTTTTAAAAAATTAAATAATTGTATTGATCTAACGATTGAAAAAGTTTCTACATAAATGTGTAAAATCTTTATTTTTTTGCATGGTTTTGAAGCTCCAATAAACCAATGTTATCATCCATACTATTTTTCCTATATCGTGAAAACCTTCCTTCTATTGTTATTGTTATCATTCCTTATATCTTGCTGTGTTTAGTCGGTTAAGTATGTAGTTAGTAGTCTTTAAACTGCTCTCTAAAATTAGGTGTGCTTTTCTAGAAGAGAGCTTCCATTTCTTGTTTTAGTTCCATGCCTCTACTGCTTTACACCTTCTTTTAGTCTTCTTTCCTTTTTAGGCCTTCCCCTCACAGCTATCTAGTTTTCTCATCTCTTTTATTAGTTTTGTTAAAATTTCTTCTTTTGTTTTTGCTCCTAAAATTTTCCTCTTTTGACATTTCCACCCTAACCATGTTTCCACCTTCCTGAAACTAGCTTCATACCTTTTTCGTACCACTCCCCTCCCCCTTAACCTACTTCCCTCTAAAGTTCTTGTCCTACATCCATAGTAGGAGGCCACATCCCTTAAACTGTTCTAAACCTCTAACTCTCACTATCCTATCACATCGTATGCAACTCCTCTTTCTACCAACTTTGTCAGGAAAACATGGTCACAAGTCTTGGATGACTCCTTCCCAACTCCTAAACGTCACTTTTGTCCACCTTTATGGCTGCGTTTGGAAAACAGCGGATCAGCTATTTTTTAGCTGATCCGCTGGCTTTCAGCTGTTTGACCATGTCAAACAGCTGAAAGCTTTGTTTGGTGAATAAGTGAACAGCCAGCTGAAACATTCCAAACCGCCAAATTTAGAACAGCTGTTAGATAGCAGCGTTTTCCAATAGCTTTTCATCTTTTATTGAAGTTATGTCAATTATACCCTCCTAATTTTTGCAAGTCAAATTTTTACCTAATTACAATTAATTAATTGTGCTA
>JANIIA010044620.1:0-11671 GCA_027478495.1 Erythroxylum alaternifolium
TAAAAATAACCAATTTATTAGTTTAAGCATTTGTCGTGGTAAATTTCTTTACCTATTTTCTCTTATGTTTAGTTAACTAAAATATGTATTTGAATTGACCCTTATTAATCAATAATCTGGATGCGATCTCAGATTTAATTAATTAATAACTTTATGAATCAAGAAAATCGACGAAGTAGATAACATACATACGATGTATATTTAGCTTAGACAATTATTTTTCCTAGAATTATGTCCCTAACGTAGTAGATAAAAATCTTAGTCGCTACTTTTGATTAAAAGAATTGAACGTCAATCTGTTTAATCTAGCGATTGATTAAATAAAATTACAAATTAATTGCGCACTTAGCTGTAAAATCAAACAATCAAATAATAACTCAGAAAAATAATTAATACTTGACTAATAAATCAATTGGAATAAAGAACAAAAGTCTCACAATATTCAGATTTCAATAACTTGGATTTCATAAACCAAGAAATAAAAGTATAGTTACCCAACATCACAATTTTTTCTAACTATTTGGGCTGTCACTTACGTTGGGACTGTTCTGCCTCCAGCCTTCTTTCAGCCACGATCTCTATCTTTCTCCTCTTTTTCTGTTTTTCAGGCTACTCCTCTTTTTCGTTTTTCTATCTGCCGTCGAAAACCCTTCTCCACGCAGCCCTCTAACGCAGCTCTCCTCTGTTGCTTTTATTTTAGGAATAAAACTCTTCTCTAGTTTATGGTCCACCTTAACTCCAAAACCTCGCAAGCCTGACTATTCACGCCTCTCTTCAAACCCTTTTACTGTTGCTTTCTCTCCCGAATCAAAACTTGTGTCCACCTTCCTATTCACTTCTTAAAAACCTACGCATACCCCCCCCTCCAACGACAACGTTTTGGGCTGAGTGATTTTATGAATTAATTCTTGGTCGAGGTACTGTTCACGCCCTTTTAAACCCACACCTCTCTGTTTTTGCTTTTTTACTCCCGTGCTACGTCGTTTGCTTTATACTTCCAACCTGCTGTGTTTTATGCTTCTGGTTGTTGCACAAGGCCATGTCTACTTAGGTTCAACACCTATTTTAGCTCTTTTTGTCCCAAAATCGTTGCAGTTCTTTCTATTGGGTTCCAAAATATATCTTGACATAAAACAAGATTAATTTCCATTAAGTATAACTTCAAACCTTAAGAATAAAGAAAATTAACACACAAAAAGATAGAAAATAAAGACACTAACAAACTCCCCCACACTTAACCTTTTGCTCGCCCTCGAGCAAATTAAACATGACCATCAAATTCTATCAATTCATTTTCAAAGAAACTGAACACATGTAATCATTCAAACTTTGGCCAATCGAATATCAAGCTACCACACACATCATGATTAGTTTTTATCGGTGCACATAAACAAACTCAATTTATGAAACTATCATTCAAAGATAAGCATAAACTCACAATGGATTTTCCTCACAGAATTCACTCATTTCACTCAAGTGTTTATAGGTTGTGTTTCGCTCAAAACTCCCTATAGGAAATCACGCTACCATAGGCTTGCAAATACACCAATTCTCTTCTACCGTGATTACATGCTAAAATAAATCAAAAGGGCTTTATTTGAGGTTGTAATGGGGCTAAGGTTAGGGTGAGTCAAAAGGATTTGGAGGGTTCTTCACAAGCAGTCATAAAGCACTAAATATACAAAGAGACAACAAAACGTATTTCTGAGAATTGCATGTAAATAACTAACTACTCAAAATTTATTATTGCTACTATACTTGGTCCTTTTCTTTTCTTTTCTTTTCTTTTTTTTTCTTCCCTTTTGTTTTTGTTTTTGTTTTTTTTTTGGGAATACTAAGGAAACAATAATCAATAACAATAGCTAAATACAATGTGCTCTATGAGTAGAAGTACCAGTAAACTCGTCTCAGAAAATAAAATAAAGCCAAAAGTCCCAAAACTAGCTAACTTAGTACTTTATTAAACTTGTGAATAGGTAAGGCTAATGGGGTTTGATGTTTTAGAATGAGGTGTTTTTTTTTTAAGAAACAAAAGGGTAAAGGCTCAAAGGGGTTTACAAGGGTAAAAAAGATATGTGGGTCATATAAGTCAAGGATTAAAAGAAAAAGGGCCTTAATCATTTCTATCTAGCATGCATCTAATAGATTCAAACCAGTTCAGAGCAAGTTCTGAAGGTAATCACCTAAGAGAGTATCACACACACAAAGAAATAAAATGACTTTTGGATGGAGTCATATAGGCTCAATTCTCACATAGGCTTAACTGAAAATTCATTATGCTTCTATACATTACCTAATCACTCAAGCATCAATTGCTGAGTAAACTTATGTAATCGACTACTTTAATTAACCAGCATGATTCACCTTCTATTTAATTGGCCTAATTCAACTTCAAGCATGCAATTCAGTCTCATTCAAACTATTAAGATAGAATTTCATAGTTTAACACACATCACATGCAATTTAAAAGACAGAAAAGAAAAAAATCAAAATCAAAATGAACAAAGAAATAGTAAATTTAAAACACATAGTCACACAAATATTTAATGTTTCCCCCCACACTTAAGCTACATTGTCCTCAATGTACACGTAAAAAGAAAAATACAAGAAAATAAAGAAAATAAAGGTTTAAGAAGCTTCTTTGTAATTGCATTAAGGTGTAGGTGGAAAATGCGGTTGAAATTTCTACTGTTCGAAGAAAGCGAACTGGTTGTGCTCCAATCTGTCTAATCTGCGCTCCATGCATTGTAGGAGTGCTCAAATAGTCGGATCACTTGCAGAAGGATGTGTTGCGGTAGGAGCTAATTGTTGTGAAGTTTTTTTAACAAATTAAAAATAAATCTAAAAGAAAAAACTGGCAAGCTAAAATTGAAAAAATTATTTATTATTTTTTTGATAAAAAATGAGAAAAAAGAAATAACTTACTAAAACGAAAGTAACACCACTTAGGAACAAAGGTGTTGTATTTTATTAAGATTTGCGTGTTCACCAAATAGAAACGAAAACAATGCCCAAAGAGATGTGTAATGGACAATTAATAGGTTAATGGACAATTGTTTAATGGATCTTCACAAAATGGGGCCAAAACAACCTAAGTAACGTTAATGGAGAATGAACCATGCAACCACCAACGTAGCTTCACCCTTTTTTTAAAAGAAAACTAAGATAAATAAAATGAAATAAAAAAATGAAAAAAACTTAAATTAAAAAAAATCTTGAGGTGCCTCTTAAAAGCGCTCCTTTAACGTCATATTAGCTAGACGAAAAAAAAATTATTAACTTACTTAGAGTAAACTAGCTCAGCTAGTTCAATTTCTTCCGTAGTTTCAACCTGTAAATTCTTATGATACGGTTTCAATCGGTGTCCATTAACTTTAAACACTTTAAAAGTGTCTAAACTCTGAATTTCAACTGCACCATGTGCGAAAACATTAGAAACAACAAATGGACCTATCCAACGAGATCGTAATTTACCAAGAAAGAGCTTTAGTTTAGAGTGATAAAGAAGGACCTTTTGACCTATGGAAAATTCTTTTCTAATTAAGATTTTGTCGTGAAAGGCCTTAGTCTTTGCTTTATAAATTTTAGCACTCTCATAAGCGTCATTACGTATCTCTTCCAACTTTTGTAATTGTAATTTTCGATTAATTCCAACCTCAATTAAATCCAATTGCATTGTCTAATAGCCCAGTAAGCCTTATGTTCCAATTCTACAGGTAAATGACAAGGTTTTCCGAGTACTAACATGTATGGCGACATACAAATAGGAGTTTTGTATGCTGTCCTATATGTCGATAACGCGTCGTCTAAATGCAAACTCCAATCCTTCCTATTAGGATTAACCACTTTCTCTAAAATTGATTTGATTTCCCTGATAGAAACTTCAGCTTGTCCATTTATCTGGGATGGTATGTTGTTGAAGTTCGGTGTGTAACACCATATTTCTTTAATAAAACCTCAACAATTCGATTACAAAAATGAGACCCGTGGTCACTGGTTATTGCTTTAGGCACTCCAGACCTGACAAAAATATGAGACTTAACAAAATCAACAACAACTCTAGCATTATCAGTATGAGTAGCCTTAGCTTTAACCCATTTTGAAACATAATCCACAGCAACGAGAATATATATCTTACCGAAAGATGAAGGAAAAGGGCCTATAAAATCAATTCCCCATACATAAAAAATTTCACATACCAGGATATTCGTGAGCGGCATTTGGTCTTTTGGTCCTAAACCACTTGTTCTCTGACATCGATCATAAGACTTGCAAAATATATCAGCATCATAAAATAGTTTAGGCCAAAACAAGCTACATTCAAACACCTTAGAGGCTGTCCTTTTAGGACCAAAGTGTCCACCACTTGCAAAAGAATGGAAAAAAATTCAATATAGAAGGGATTTCATCATCAGATACACATCACCTAATAATTTGGTCAGAACAATATTTCCACAGATGTGGCTCATCCCATGCACAATATTTAGCCTCTCTTTTGATTTTATCCTTTTCAGCTTGTGATAAAAGTACTAAGTAAAGACTTGGTAATCAGAAAATTAACTATGTCAGCATACCAAGGTGTTACCTGTTGTGTGGCGAATAAATGTTCATCCGAAAATTCATCTTTCAGGTTATCTAAAGTTATGTCTAGACGGATACGACTAAGGTGATCTGTAACCAGATTTTCAGTTCCCTTTTTGTCCCGTATCTCCACATCAAATTCTTGTAGTAGTAGAATCCAACGAATAAGATGTGGCTTTGCTTCCTTTTTGGACAACAAATACTTCAATGCAGCATAATCTGAATAAACTATGACATGTGTGCCCAATAGATATAAACGAAACTTCTCTAGCCCAAAAACAACTGCCAATAAATCTTTTTCTATTGTTGAATAGTTTTTCTGGGCGCCGTTTAGCATCATCAAAGCATAGTAAATCACATGCGGCGCTCTGTTTATCCTTTGCCCTAGAACAATGCCGAACACATAGTCGCTTGCATCGCACATTAGCTTAAATGAGAGACTCTAATCTATGGGTTAGATTATTGGAGCAGAAATTAGCTTCTCTTTTAATTCATCGAATGCTGTCCTACATGCTTCATCATACTTGAACTCCATCTTTTTGAAGTAACTTGCATAAGGGTTGAGTGGTCTTCGAAAAGTATTTGATAAAGCGTCGATAGAAACCTTCATGTCTAAGAAAAGAATGAACTTCTCGTACACTTATGGGGTAAAGAAGAGATTTAATGATTTCTATCTTAGCCTTGTCAACCTCAATTCCCTTAGAAGACACTATATGGCCTAAGATTATCCCTTGATTAACCATAAAATGGCATTTTTCATAATTCAGAATCAAGTTATTTTCAATGCAACGTTTCAAAAATTTTTCAAGGTTAACCAAGCAAGTATCAAAAGACTCACCAAAAACTGTAAAGTCACCCATAAAAACTTCAATACAGTCATCCACATAATTAGAGAAAATACTTACCATACACCTTTGGAACATGGCAGGTGCATTACATAGTCCAAAAGACATTCTTCGAATCGCAAAGGTGTTAAAAGGACATGTGAAAGTCGTTTTGTCTTGGTCCTCTGGTGCAACAAATTTGGTGATAACCTGAATAGCCATCTAAACAACAATAATGAGTTTTCCCTGCAAGCTTTTCAAGTATCTGGTCAATAAAAGGAAGTGAAAAATGATCTTTACGATTAACAGAATTTAACTTCCCGTAATCTGTATAAACCCTCCACCCATTTTGCACACGGGTGGGCACCAATTCACCTAAAGTGCTCTCTACTATGGTTGCTCAAGTTTTCTTAAGAACCACTTGTACTAGACTTACCCATTTACTATCTAAAATTGGATAGATTATTCCAGCATCGAAGAGCTTCAAAATCTCCTTCTTGACTACCTCCATCATTGGTAGGTTCAATCTTCATTGAGGTTGTCTTGTTTCCTTAGCTCCATCTTCCAATAGAACTCGGTGCATACAAATTGATCGACTAATCCCTTTCAAATCAGCCACAGTCCATCCAAAAGCATCTTTGTAATTTTTCAACATACCTAATAATTGTGTTTCCTACAGAGATGTTACTCTGCTTGAAATAATAACAGGAAGAGTTTCATGCTCACGTAAATACACATATTTCAAGTTACCTGGAAGAGCCTTCAACTCCAATTTTGGTGGTTGTATAAAAGATGGAAACAACTTCGAATTATTTCTAGTTAGCTCCAGAAAACATACTTGTTCCTCCAAGTATTTGCTCCGCTCTAAAATCTGGATAGTAGTATCCAGCTCCTCAAGAATGGCAAGATAATTGGCTAGTGTTTTTCCTTCCTGAATATCCAAGCTATTTTCCAATACAGTCCATAATTTATTTGGTCCATCTAAACAGAATGTTTCCTATGCACTAAAGTATCAAGAAAACTTATAGAAACCAAAGATTGATCATCATTAGGAAATTTCTTGGCATTATAAATATTGAACTTAATCACATCACCATCAAACTCTATAGTTAAAGACCCATCATAGACATCAATTTTTGTTTTAGAGGTTTTCAAAAATGGTCTTCTCAATAAAATAGGGACTGAAGTGGATGAATCTTCATTACCCATCTGTAAGACATAAAAGTCAGCCAAAAAAATCATATTATCAACTTGAACTAGGACATCCTCAAGAACACCCTTTAGATAGGCATTAGATAGATCAACAAGTTGGATTATGACACTAACTTCTTTAAGAGGCCCCATATTCAAAGATTCATAAATAGATTGAGGCATAACATTAATCGACGCACCTAAATCCAACAATGCTTTCTCAATTTTCAAATTACCTATTTTGCAAGGGATTGTGAATATACCTAAATCTGGACACTTACGAGGAAACTTCTTTTGAAGCACAGCAGAAACATTCTTACCCAATTGCACCTTTTCATTGCCACTTACCTTTATCTTTGAGGTGCAGAGTTCCTTAAAAAATTTAGCATAACGAGGAATTTGTTTAATAGCATCAGGCAAAGGAATATTGTCTTGTACCTTGCGAAAAGTTTCCAAAATTTCTTTCTATTGCTCCTCCTTCTTTTGCTTGGCCAAATTACTAAGAAAAGGAGGTTGTACACTGAACTTAGGTGTGACAATGCAAGAATCACCCTCCACTTTCTCTTGTGACTGCTTTGGACCTTCTTTCTCTACTTCTTCTTCAACCTCTCGCTTAGAAACCTTTAGGTTAGGTTCCTTTAACTCTTTACCACTTCGAAGTGTAATAGCACAAGGCTGTTTATATAACTGAAAATTAGAACTTACTTGTTGTCCTTGATTGTTTCCATAACGGAGGTTTGGATGATCTCGCCAACCTGGATTATATATATTTGAAAATGGATCATACTTCCTTTAAGGTTGTCTCAAATAACCACCCATTGCCTTGGCTTCTTCAACTTGGTATTCTTGTAGAGTGGGACACATATCTATGGGATGGCCAACCATAGAACAAATACCACAAGTCTTAACTTCCTCTTCTTTGCTACTGCAAGTTGATGCACCAAAGAATTAAAATAATCTAATCTTCTTTCCAATGATGAAACTCCCATCTCATTAACATGTCTTGAACCATAATCATTCCGAGCTCTAAATTGTTGAGAGTTAGAAGCCATCGTTGAGATCAAATCCTATGCAGTTACTGGTGTTTTATCAACCAACGCTCCTCCACTTGCAACCTCTATCATACTCCTCTCAGTCGGTAAAAGAACTTCATAAAAGTATTGAATCAATAGTTGCTCGCTGATTTGATGATGGTGGTAGCTTGCATACAGCTTCTTAAATCTCTCCCAATATTCATATAATGACTCCCTAGTGTTTTATTGGATGCCACAAATTTCTTTTCTGATATTAGTGGCCCTGGCAGCTAGGAAAAACTTCTCTATAAATAACTTCTTCATCTCTGCCTATGTTCTAATACTTCCAGCAGGTAAATAATATAACCAATAAGGGAAAAGCCCTCAGCTTTATCTGCTCTTCAGTGACATTAGTAGGATGAAATGCAAACAACATCAAACTCCTTCAAGTGCTTATAAGGATCTTCTCCTAATGTGCCTCGAAAAGTGAGTAACAAATGAATTAGTCTCGACTTCAACTCAAAAGTATTATTATTACCCAAATTCAGAAAATTAATACAGTGAGGCTGTCGGTCCTCAGTTGGAGCAACCAATTGGCATAAAGTGCGATTTGCATCCATGTTCCTTTCCCTCTGTCATTCTTCTCTCAGTACTTGTTGCCTTTCTTTCGTCTGCTTTCTTAATGTCTTTGCTATTTTCTCAATTTCAGGATTATATTGCAAATGTTCAGATTGATTCAAACGCGTAACGTACATAAACAGTCAAAAATTTCTCAGCAATGGCACCAAAATTTGGTGACTGCTATCGTCTACAATCAAATATAAAAAGAAATCAACTTCCTGCAACACAAATTATTGTAGTAGTGGAAAGCAGGGATCATTCCCATGAGGAATTTAGGTGTTAGTAGTTATGCAATAAAAAGGGGGTTTTTAAATTGTGAATGAAATAGAATTTAAATGGAATACGAAATTGAAAAATAACTAATAGTGAAACAATGATAATCTAACAATCAATAGGAACAAATCTTAGTTTCTGGTCTCCTTCATTATTGAACTTGCATTGATCATCGACACTAAAAATAACTAATTTATTAGTTAAGCATTCGTTGTGGTAAATTTTTTTACCTAGTTTCTCTTATGTTTAGTTAACCAAAATATGTATTTGAATTAGCCCTTATTAATCAATAACCTGGATACAATCTCATATTTAATTAATTAATAGCTCAACGAATCATGAAAATCGACGAACTAGACAATATGCATACGATGTATATTTAGCCTAGACAATTATTTTCCCAGAATTATGTCCCTAATGTAGTAGACAAAAATCCTAGTCTCTACTTTTGATTAAAAGAATTAAACGTCAACCTATTTAATCTAGCAACTGATTGAATAAAATCACGAACTAGTTACGCACCTAGCTGTAAAATCAAACAATCAAATAATGACCTAGAAAAATAATTCATACTTGACTAATAAATCGATTAAAATAAAGAACGAAAGTCTCACAACATTTAGAGTTCAATAACTAAGATTCTGTAAACTAAGAAATAAAAGTTTAGTTACCCAACATCACAATTCTTCCTAACTATTTGGGACTGTCACGAAAATTATTATGGCTCGATTTCTATTTGGAACTATCGCGGACGTTGCTCTTCTTTTCTTTTCATACTACTCCTCTTGTCTATCTGCTATCTGCTGTAACTCTCCACTATACTCACTGTTGAGCCACTCCACTGTTCCTTGATAGGACAAATAAACCTTCAGGTTTATTATCCCAGCTCACTATTCATGCCCCTCTTCACCTGCGCCCCCACTCCTAGCCGTAGCTCTCTTTTATTCAAGCCACACCAAGCCACCAGCTCCCTTCTCTCTTGTTTTCTCTGCCACCCTTCACTTTTCACTCTCTAGCTACGCAGCTCCCTCTCCATGTCTCCACTGTTGCGTGATTTGATGAATTAAGTTGTAGGTTTTTTTTTGGTCCATCACTCCTATTCACGCCTCTTTTTTGTCTAACCCTCGAAGCTGTGTTAAATGCTAGCATTTAATGCTAGTTTTCTAGTTCAATGCAACTATAGCTTGCGCTTTCTTCTTTGTTGTTGTCATTTTACTTGACGTGTGCTGCTCTTTGGATGATGCATTTTGGTCTATTTTGTATTAAACAAACGCTGCTTACATCCATCTGGTGTTGCTGGCACGTTTTGCTCTTTTTTGTGCTACCATTTTGTTTCTTTCTCAGCTTCCCATCTGTGCTGTCGTTTTGTTTCTGGTTGTTGCACGAGGCCATGTCTAATTAGGCTAAACGCCTAGTTCAGCTTTTTTTATCCCAAATCATCACAGTTCTTTTTATTTAGTTCCAAATTATGCTTTGACATAAAGCAAGATTAATTTCCATTAATTATAACTTCAAACCTTAAGAACAAAGAAAATTAACGCACAAAAAGATAGAAAATAAAAATACTAATAATGTGTCACGTCTGTTTCTATACCGGTGAATTGGCAAGGTGAACTCTCTGACACATTTTTTCCCACTCTCGGAATCAGACAAGGTGATCTAGTATCTCCCTACATCTTTGTCTTATGTCTAGAGAGGCTGGGGAACTTAATTACCAAGAAAGTTTCTGGAGGGCATTGGCAAGCTATCAGATTGAGGAAAAATGGGACACATCTATCCCACTTATTTTTTGCCGATAATCTAGTCCTTTTTGCAGAAGCTTTTGTTGAACAAGTTCAGATAATTCACGAGACCCTAGAACTATTCTGTATCTCGACGGGACAAAAGGTCAACAAAGAGAAAACTCGAGTTTATTGCTCCCCCAACGTTTCACCTTTGACCGCTAGGAAGTTAAGTCAGAGGTTTTACTCTAACCCACAACTTGGGGAAGTACCTTGGGGTTCCTTTTATTCATGAAAGAACCTCCAAGACCACATATCAATATATTCTTGACAAAGCACACAATCGGCTATCTCGATGGCAAGCGAAGCAATTGTCACTAGCCGGGTGAATTACACTTGTCCAATCCGTACTGCTGCCCTTCCTATTTACACCATGAAAACTGTTAAACTCCCTAGGAAACTGTGTGATAAGTTAGAAAAGGCAATGCAAAATTTCATTTGGCACTCCGAGAGTTCTTCACGAAACTTCAATTTAGCAAATTAGGAGGTTGTATGCAAGGCCAGTGATAGGGGCGGTCTTGGAGTCCGAAAGGTCAGATAACATAACGATGCTCTACTCTTCAAGTTGGGTTGGTCATTACTTAATCGTCCAGACACTCTCTGGGTTCAAGTATTAAAAGCAAAATATAAATTTCATGTAGAGGCATTACCCACGCAGCTATGCTTTAAAGGCGGATCAATGGTATGGCGTGGTATTGCTTCTACTTGGCAGTACATTCTACGCAATATCAAATGGAAGCTTGGGAATAGAGCTTCTGTTCATTTTTGGTTAGATGTGTGGGTGGACGATTTAGGCATATTAATCCAACATGCTATCAATCCTATAACAACTGCGATTCCCAATCTCACAGTAGATCATTTTATAAGCACATCTGGTAGATGGAATTAGGAATTATTTCAAGAATTCCTTCCCTAGCCCGTCAGTCTGTCCATAGTCAGTATCATACCCCCATCTATAACTTTTGGCCTAGATAGAATTATATAGGGAGCATCACCAAATAGATTGGTCTCCACTGCTTTAGCTTATGATTTAATAACGGAGGATAATATCGGAGTTAGTGGCGGGTTCCGGAATATGATATGGTGGTGGAATGGTCCCCAACACATTAGATCATTCTTTTGGCTCCTATCATGTGGCTGTCTCTTTGCGAATCAAAACTGGGTACTACGTCATATCGCCACGGACAGTAGTTGTTACTTCTGTCGCAAAATAGAAACTTGTCTCCACATAGTGTGTGATTGTGCTAGGGCCAAAATGATATCGGTATCTTTACTACCATCCAGTGCTTCAGCCACTTTTTATTCCTGGGATCTGCATACATGGATGAAACTAAACCTACAAAGTAAATGGTAGTGATTTGTCAAGATTGGCCTACCATTTTTGGAG